>DF357762.1:77022-90743 GCA_000787875.1 Solanum virginianum
CTGAATCATCCGATCACTGATTATGCAATAAGAAGCTACTTTAATAAATTATTTTTTTAACCTTATATTTACCTGATAATAAAGTGAGTGCCAACAATTTATGCCTTTTCCTTTTGAATAATCCAATCAAGATTCAAATTTCCACTAAAAGAAGAATATTATGGTTATAATTAATTAATATTGGACTTTTATTAGTTGTAATGACAACATAAAGAAGAGAGTACTGATTCTAATGGACAGATATTAATTTAACTTTTTTAACGCATAAAATCGCTGGAAGAATAATTCAGTAAAGTTACTGATCAAAAAGCCAAAAATTAAAAATTAAAAATTAAAAAATTAATAGATGAGGCACAATTCTCAAAGTTTCATCTTTAACTTGTGTTCTAACATAACATGGAGTAATTTTTAAAACTTTTTTTATTCGATATTCGATATTATATGTATTTAGAGTCCTTCATAAAGTATTTGGTAAAATCTAAAATAGTTTTGGTTGAAAGAATTTATTTAGTATGTATTCCTCAAATCATTTTTAAAATTTAAGATTATATACCAATTAATATGAGTATTGTGATAAAATAATTATATAATTTTTTTTATGGATGTGTCAAGTCTAACATGGATAAACGGCGGGTGTATTTGGTAAAACTAGTTCGTTTTTTCTTTTTGTAGGTTCACATAAATCACGTAGTGTAAAGAGTTAATTGCCATCTTTCCCTATCCTTTTTCAATTTAAAGAAATTTCTTTAAAAATATGACAATTCAGATTCATTAATTCAATAATTTGGATATATTAATTTAGTTTTGGATACAAAAATTAGGCTTTTAAAGTATCGGCAGGTAACATTTAAAGCATGATACACTGAATAATCAGAGTTAATGTATCTAAATTATTGAATTAATGTATTCATATGAAAAGAAGAAAATTTTTGAAATTTTTAGGAATGGGTAAAAATAATAAAAAATATGATAAATAAAGGAGTATGATTAGATAATTTTTTTTTTTAAAGCCTCTAATTAAGGAATCAATATTGCTACAAAAGACAAAAATATTGAATTAATAGTACCACTCAAACCAAGAATAATTTGAAGTTGAATTAAGGGGAAAAAAAATCAGATGCTACACTAATCCTCAAACAAGAATCTCAAGTACATTTCAGTATTTTTTTTTTTTACATATAAGAAAATAAAATAGAGAAAAAAAAAAGTAAAAATGCTTGCTAATTCCTTTAAGAATTTAAGATACCTAAACTAAGAAGAAATGATATAACAATAATCCTCACTATAAATGTGAATTTGAGACCATTAATTGCTTTGCTTGAGTGATTCTTTAGTATGAGAATTTATTCTATTTTATTATGTTATCACGTCATCTTTACTTGTTACAACAAATAATCTAACTTATTTTCAAGACTACAATTTCCATATTTTAAAGAGAATTATCTAAATTGTATTGTTCGAACTCTTTAAGAATACATTTCAATACATATCAGATCCCTAAAGAGTAATGTATTTTATGAGAAGCCAATACAGTTACGACAATTTGCTTTTAATTAAATGACTTGATAATATAAATAGTATTTTACACTCTTTACGTCCCATTTTAGTTATCATGATTTTCATTTTTAGAGTAAAAACTATATAAATTTTGACTAACGTTTTAAGATATAAATTACGATAAATTTTGATACAAAAGAGTTGCAATTCATAATACTTTTCGTATAGTTTTTGAATATTAAAATTTTTATTTTAAAATATCAAATTAATTTAATCGAAGACTGAGTCAAGCATTATAGCACAAGGATTATCATTCGCTTGTCGAAGACAAGTGAGACTTCTTTTAGCTTTGAAAAATTAGTCAAATTAACTTTTAAAAACATCAATAATAATTAAAAAGGGACGGAGGGAGTATTAACGGATGGTGTTTGTACATATACATATAACTTACAGCTTTTTTTTTTTTTTTAAACAAAATTAGAATCTTTCTTGAATGACTTTTGAATGGACAGGTGCTTGGATATATGATAATATTCGTTTTAGTTCTTCATAACTTTATATTTACATAATGCTTACCAAAAGCCAAAAGGCATCATTTGATTTGTACCATCAACTTGTTGACAATACATTACTTAAGGGAAAATTTAATTGGGAAAAAAACATACAACCATTACAAGTTGGCATGGCCAATGTGATAGGACATTTGCAATATGGTTGACTTAATATTTCATCCTCGTCTAAAATTATCTGTCGTTATAATTTTTAAAAATAGTTATGTCAAATTAAATATCTTATTTTGTTTTATCGTGAATAGTAATTGCTCTTAAAGACTACAAATATGTTAATAGAATAAATATCTTAAAACATAAATAAGGATTAAATGTAAAACAAAACAAAGACTCTTCTAATTAAGTAATATTTTCCAACAATATAACGATTTATTTCAACTATTCAAACTAAATTTGTAAACTTCTTAGGTGAACCTCGGTCGATTTTATAAAAAATAATAGACTTTTAAATATGTTTTTAGATTAAATAATGCTTACCAAAAGGCAAAAGGCATCATTTGATTTTTACATCAACTTGGTGACAATAGGAAAGAATTCTCTTAGGAAAAACACACAACCGTTAGAAGTTGGCATGGACCAAAAAGGATAGGGGTCTAGGGGGGACTTTTTGGACATAGATTGTCTTAATATTAGCAAATTAGAAAGTAGATAATGTGGTTAGTGGACAAAAGCAAATTACTTTTTAGTTATATCGTTCACGTAGAGATGCTTGCGAAAGCAGAATTTTTATTAAGGAGTTTAATATTTAATATTTATGTATAATGTGAATTTTAACGAGAAAGATTTGAATGAACTCTCTTAGAAGACTTCTAGACAGTGACTTATATAAAATATAAAAAAGAATTGAAAAGAAATGTTCCTAAAGTTCCTACGCTCCTAAATTGGCTTAAATGCCTCTAGTCAAGGCTTATCCTATCCTACGTTCCTTAGAGTTAGAGACAAGAACTTAAAAATGAATCATTCAGTGATGAGATGCTCATAGAACATAAGGTCTCATCCAAAGAGTGACAAATTTGAATGGAATTTCGATCATAGAGGCAGCGTAGCACACTCTAAAATTCCTCTAACAACTTATATATCATAATTTTGTTAAGAGAAGGGATATTTTTAACCATAAAGGATCATTGGAGTCTAATAAGTGGAAGGAGGAAGATTTTTAATCATAAAGAACAATTGAGATTCAATAAATGGAAGGAGGAGATACTTTTAACTCAAAATTGATGTTAAAAGTAATCGCGGTCCAATTGATGGAACAAAATATATTTAAACCATTTTCAATGAAGTATTTGTACAAGTGCATCACTTTATTATGATAATTAGATTTTTCTATTTTTTTCCCTTCAATATTTCATATTCATATTGAATTTTATTTGATTAAAAGGAAAATTGCTCCCCATTAGAATTAAGGGTATCTTCTAGATAAGAATATTATTGTGACTTGTGACCTTATAAAGTTCATTTTCTGGTTTTAGAGTTCACATTCATTTTCATGGTGTTACATTAATAAAAAGCAAATAGAGTATGAAAATTATGTTTACAAACTTGCAAAAGTTATAATTAGTTAATTACAAACTAAATTACTAAAGTGGATAACTAATCACTTAAGTACTATAAAAGTTAAAATATATAAAGTATTGCAATAGTGTCCTATTATTATTAAATTACTAATATTTAATATTTACAAAATGGTAAAATAGTAAATTATTATAATCTTATTGCGTTATCGGAGTGTCCTATTACTATTAAATTACTAATATTTAATATTTACGAAGGGGTAAAATAGTAAATTATTATAATCTTATTGGGTTATCAATTTACCTAATAAGTAAAAACCGATATCGAACCGATAATTCAATAATTTTTTTTTCAAAACCATTAAAAACTCAATAATTTATTAACCCAATAATAATAAATCAATAACATTTTTATCGGTTCGATTTTTGCACAGAACAAGTGAAAACATCATGGGACCTTAATGCCATTTGTGACAAAAGAAAGCCCCATTTGTCAATGAAACTTCTTTCCCTCCTTACAACCAAATCTTTCAAACACACATACACACACACTCAATCAAGAATGTTTTTTTTCTGAGAAATTAGTGTTGTATAATTCTAGTTGTGTGAAACTTGAATCACACCCCCAATTTGTTAGCCGTCCAAAATCGCAGCTGCCACTGCCAGTGTTTACCTTTCCATCACAATCCTTCTCAGCAGATTCCCAAATTTCCCCTTTCCCTACAAGCCAAGAATCTTTTTCACTCACAAGATTCTCATAAAAACTTAGGCTTTATACATGATGCCATTGTTCCATTTCTTTTCTCTCTACACCCTTCTTTATCATTCCTACTTTGTCCTCTTCATTTTTAAGCCACCCTTTTCAAATCTTGAAAATTCTCAAAAATTTCTTCTTCTTCTACACCCCATAATGTCTTCTTCAAGTGTCAATCATATATCTCAGCCTTGCATATATGGTAATGTTTTAAAAGACTTTAAAGATTGAATCTTTATGTAATTGAAAGAGTACCCTTTTATAGCAATTTTCATGAAGCTTGGTTTAGTTATGTGAAAAAAAGAAGTTGGGTTTTTTGGTTGATAGTTATTGTGGGGTTTAAGAATTACAAAGATTGAATCTTTTTGCAATTTAGAGAGTACCCTTTTGAGTAATTTCCATGAAGCTTGGTTTAGATATGTAAAAAAAGTTGGATCTTTTGGTTGATATTTATTGTGGGGTTTAAGGATTACAAAGATTGTATCTTTTTGCAATTGGGAGAGTACCCTTTTGAGTAATTTTCATGAAGTTTGGTTTAGTTATGTGAAAAGATGATAATATTGGGGTTTAAGGATTACAAAGATTGAATCTTTTTGCATTTGAAAGAGTACCCTTTTGAGTATTTTTCATGAAGCTTGGTTTAGTTATTTTTTTGGTTGATATTTATTGTGGGGTTTAAGGACTTCAAAGATTGAATCTTTTTGCAATTGAAAGAGTACCCTTTTGAGTTTTTTTAAGAAGCTTGGTTTAGTTATGTGAAAAAAAGTTGGCATTTTTGGTTGATATTTATTGTGGGGTTTAAGGACTTCAAAGATCAAATCTTTTTGCCATTGAAACAGTACCCTTTTGAGTATTTTCCATGAAGCTTGGTTTAGTTATGTGAAAATAAAGTTGGCTTTTTTTTTTTGTGGGGTTTAAGCAGGTCACTTTGTTTCTTCAACTACTGAGAGAAAGTCAAGATTAATGAAATGGCTGAGTAAAATTTTCAAGGGTGGGTCAAGTAATAGGGGACAACAACCACAGTTTCTTGGAGATGAAAATATGGTTTGGCGAGCTCCAGCTAGATCAATGGTGATTTTCTTTGCTCTTCTTTTTGTTTTTTACACCATTTTTTTTGGCTTTGATGTTTATGCTAGACCCTTTTAATATTCTTGTAACACAGGAAACGGATTTAATGCGTCTCCTTTATATATCTGTAGTGTCTATATATATATTTTGAGAATTATAGATTTTCTGCCGCTTGGTATGCACATGATCTCCTTGAAATTTAATGCTGCCTTTAACAAAATAACTACTTTCTGTTAGGAGTTATTTTTGCTTTCTAGGGACAAAAAGGAGTAGTAAAACTTTTTGAGGTAGTTTTTCTTGTTTGCTTTTTTTGTTTTTAAACTTTCTGTAATGGGAGGGGAGAACGTCCTCTCTATCTCCACGAGGTAGTGTCTATCCTCCCACGACCCATTTGTGGGATTTCACCAGGTATGTTATTGTTGTGGAGGGGAGAAAGAAGTTGGTGTTTTCTTACAACAAATGGAATCCATCTTTTAGAGGCTGGATTATTGAGAGTAAGATTGTCTTCATTCATAGTCAAAATATAAGATTCCTTAATACATGAGAATTAAGGTAGTTGAGCTGGATAAAGTTTTAACCTATGTTGCTCGGACTCTTCAAAAATGCTGACAGCATCTTTGGAGGATCCAACAGAGGTGCAACAACATATTTGGGAAGCCCGAGCAGCATAATTTTTGAGTAAAAATGTTGTCAAGTGTACCGAATCAATAAAGCAAGAATGCAGCTTGTTGTAGTCGTATTCCTGGTAGGATGATGGCTGGTGTTATAAACTTGTTTTTTAACCTAGTGGACCTCTGGAATATGTGATAAGCAGACCTCCTTATTGTAATATACTTATCTTGATAACGATCCGACAAAAGTAGTGGATCAAGACCAATAGCTAAAAAGGTGCAAGTTTGTGAATCTTATAACTGTGTGATTACTGTGAAGCTATGCTGCTCGGACTCTTCAAAAAGGTCAATGGCTGCGTGTCGGATTCTCCAAAAGCAGTGTATTTTTGGAGAATCTGACACGGGTGCGGCATTGAAAGTGAAGAGGCCGCGCAACTTAGCGGTGAAGTACTGTCTGAATTCTAATGCTTTAATTTGTTTCTGTAATTCATGCTCTGCAAAGATGAAAATGATGACTAACATAATTCCCTTAGAGGCTAAATTAGTTTATTGGGAAAATAATCTCTTCATTAGTCATGCTAACTCTGTTTTTTTAAGGGGTATCTACAAAGTCTCAACTACGCTTTCTGTTTCTCTTTCTTTCTTTATTTTGGGGAGTGAGTTTACGTTTAAGGGGGTTTGACCATGGAAAATGTGAGTATTTGTAGAAGGTAGTTTTTGTTTCTAAGGAAACATGATACGAAAATTACAGTTGTATTTGACCATGAATACAAATTGGAGTTGTTTTTGAATTTTTGTGAGTAATTTGGAGTGAAAAAAGTGAAAACACCTTTTTAGTGTTTTCCAAACGAAGTTGAATTTTGGAATTATACGCCAAACCTGTTTTCCTCAGTTCAACTCCGGAAAAAAGTATAAAAATTTCATTCCAAACACCCTCCTAGTGTCTTCAAGAAGCTTCATTTATGCCTTTCTGAATAGGATTCCGTATATCCTGAAATGTGAAACGATGTAAAAGATTATTCTGAGATAAGCATGTTTATCTCTGTAGTTGACATCCCCTTCTTGTCCAAAGACTTCTCATGGTATGTTTAAGTTTATTTAGCCTTTGCCGTTTTGAAGAAAGGAAGATGGTGTAGTTACTTGGTAATCTTGTGTATTCAATGTGTCATTCTAGTCACTATTCATGAAAACAATAGTCCATACCACATATGACCTGCAAACCTGATGATCTTGTAAATTAACATCCTCCTAACTTAACGCCAAAAAGTCATCAACTCTTAGCCATATTTTTAAGGGTCTTCAAGAACTATTGCCAAATTAGAATTTAAAGAAAAACCTTTATATGTTTCAGCTGTACTACTTGTTCTAAGGGCAGGAGTTTTTTTTTTTGGTTGCCTTCAGAAGTTGATGCTTGAATTCTTCCACCGAAAACTCAAGTTAGACCATTTTCTTTCCATTAACTATCATCAAATAATCCATGAGTACTTGTTTTTTCCCCCAATATTAACTCGGTCTTACTCCTTTCAATCGAACATGATATCTCTTTTAATTGAATGTACTCTCAACACATTTAAAATTTCATCAGGATGATAACTCTAGGACCAATAAGGAGAAAGAGGAACTAGACCGTGCAATTGCACTCTCTCTTGCTGAAGATTTGAAGAAACCAAAAGGTAATCATATTTTCATTCATGATATTTTCAGTAATTGTGAAGCTACTCTTTCAACAGCTTCTCTAGCTCTGTGAGGTAGACCCCACTTGTGGGATTCCACTGGGTATGTTGTTGTTGTTGTGAAGCTACTCTTTCATTGAGCATTCCCATTTCCCAAACTTTGATTTCCCTCTTTTGAGGAAAGATGATGAAAGGTTTATGTTTCTCAGGATACAGATGGAGGACTGACCAAGATGAAGATCTAGCAAGATCACTTCATGATAACTCAAATTCATCATCATATCCTCCTAAATATGATCCTTCATATGCTCCTTGGGAATATAATCCCAATGGTTGCAGGTAATTAGTCTTGTGTTTCCAAGTTTGTTGAGATATCAAATTGTACATTGTCTCAGCTGAAATATAAGTAGTTCTACTAATTCATGTCGTGATCTCGTTAATGCATCTTAGTACCTCTTGTATCCTATTAATAAAGGATGTGTTTGTGTGTTAGTGTATGCGTGCATGCACTTTTCTTGGTGATTAAAAATAAAGCTAGATTGCTATTTCTCAGAGTAAGAGAGAGCTTATGTACACGTAAAAATATTCACAGAAAATGTAGCGGCTGCCATAAGGATATCATCTCTGGCAATTATTTGGGATGCATGGGAACGTTCTTTCATCCAGAATGTTTTCTTTGTCATGCTTGTGGTTTCCCAATTACTGAATATGAGGTACATCCCTTTCCTTGCTGTTGCTGTCATTTTTTCACTGCTTGATAAAAAATAATACCAATGGACTGCTATTTTCATACAAAATGAATATTTTGACGTGTTAACTCATTGGTTACGTTGATTCAAGTTTTCTTTGTCAGGGAATAATGCATATCATAAGTTATGCTTCAAGGAGATGACTCATCCCAAATGTGAAGTCTGCCATCAATTCGTAAGGACATACTGCTTCTGTATATTACTTTTTTCTTTTTAGTGGAAATTGTTTAACAGAACTCCATGTTATGGTTCATTGTTCTATTCGGAGGCCATTTTGCTTATTTAAGCCCATGTAATATCTTTCACATCCCCTTGTGTTATAACCTACCATTCACATTGCAGATCCCTACAAACGGATCTGGCTTGATTGAGTACAGATGCCATCCATTTTGGTCTCAAAAATATTGCCCTGCACATGAGAACGACGGCACCAAGCGGTGCTGCAGTTGTGAACGTCTAGAGGTACGGATGTTAACTAAAACTAAACATGTTCGATCACACCTCCCATTCAACTCACAGGCTTGTTTATTGTCTTTATCTTCTTGAAGTCACGGAATGCAAGATATATGTCACTTGGAGATGGTCGGAGCTTATGCTTAGAGTGCATGGAATCTGCCATCATGGATACCGGGGACTGCCAGCCACTTTACCATTCCATCCGAGACTATTATGAAGGCATGAACATGAAAATAGATCAGGAAGTACCTATGCTTCTTGTTGAAAGACATGCCCTTAATGAGGCCATTGAAGGGGAGAAGCATGTATGAATGATCTCTGCTATAGTTTTTTCTGTCCTTTTCTCTCGGAAGATTACTAACTCAAGAACTCTTTTAGGGTCTCCATCATATGCCTGAAACCAGAGGTCTATGCCTATCAGAAGAGCAGACAGTTACAAGTGTAAGATCTTCAGTCATGAGAAAAATTTTCCATGTTAGACTCGCTTAAACACATCTTCACGATCTTCTAGTTAACCTTGTGATAGGCTCCATGACAATTTTCTTAACAATGCAGATCCTCAGAAGGCCAAGAATAGGCGGTCGTGGATTAATAGGACTCAGAACACATCCTCAGAAGCTAATTAGAAGATGTGACGTTACAGCTATCCTAGTAATATACGGCCTCCCAAGGTAACGTCCTTATTTTCATTCCTTCCTTTCAGTTCCATTTAGCCTCATAGCTAAAACGAAAACTGTTGAAAAAAGAAAAGGACAGGATCCATATACGCGATACCAAATGCTTGGTGCTTATTTTTATTATTGTTGGCGTGTTTACTTTAGGTTCAATGTTCATTAAGAGTCTTTTGGTCTTGTAAGAAATATGGCAGTGGAAAATATAAAGTACTCTAGTGCTAGATAACCTAAAGTTTTTAAATATTGAGACGGATATAAAAGGAGTGACATGGATAGTGAGGATTCATTTAGTAGACTCCAACTAACTTGGGAATGTGGCATAGTTGAAAAAAAAAGAAGCTTTTCATGACATGTCTTTAAGATGTACTTTTAAGTGTCATCCAGTTATTTTCCTTTTATTTGCACGGTTGATCTTATATTTTAAGTGAAAGGAAGTAAGATGTCCTTTGGCAGGAAGCCACATTATTAATCGTAGACTTTGAAGCAGAGAGAAACTAAAGCCAATCTTCATGTTATTAATAAGACTGGAGCATAAGTACTCCCTCCGTTCACACTTTTGCAAAGAAATAGCCTACTTGTTCTCGAGAAGAGATTGGAAACATACTCAATATTATTTAATTGAACAGTTGACCCTGCTCAATTTGTTTGTTTGGTTTTGATTGGGTACAGGATTCAAGAGAGTATAGCAGACTTTTGAATCTTGTGGTCTTAAATGAAGATACGTAAAATGTACCAAAATGCCCTTTAATCTTGCGGTCTTAAATATGTCATGTGGTAATTTAGAACTAAGAGTTGTCAAAAAAGGAAAGAAACATTATGTTTGAAACGGACTAAAAGAAAAGTAAGCAAACAAAACTGAAACTAAGGGAGTACTGTTCTTTGCCTATTCCCGGACCTTTCTTGTGACAATATTACTGTATGGTATGTTTGCTTTATCAATTGACGATCAAGATGCTTCCGAGAAGATTATGGCAAATTCGCTTACCAAATCTTTTTTTTATATGCAGATTACTTACTGGTGCCATTCTTGCTCATGAACTGATGCATGCCTGGTTACGTCTAAAAGGTAAAACTTGATACTTGCTTTCAACTCTGTCGATCTGGAGCAGACGTTAAGAACATGAACAATTTTCAAGAAAAGAAAGATATCGGGATGTTTCATCAGAACTTCGTTGTGCTTGATAGATCTACTTTCTTGTAAAGATTACACAAGTCAACAACATACGTGTATGCAGACCTTAATCCCCTACCTCAGAGATAGAGGTTGTTTCCTCTAGACCCTTGGTTCAAGGAAAAACAATCCAAATAGTCTGGTAAAAGAAGTAATAGAAGTGAAAGTACAACAAAACAAAATCCTTGATAATCAAAGTACAAGAATTCTTGTTAAGATTATACTTTTGTAATTTGCAGGATATCGCAATCTCACCCCTGAGGTAGAGGAAGGAATCTGCCAAGTGCTTTCCCACATGTGGCTTGAAGCAGAGGTAATGCCTGGATCTAGAAATATGCCATCCACATCAACTGCTTCATCCTCGTCTACTTGGTCATCGTCGAAGAAAGGGGGAAAATCTCAAGCAGAGAGTAAGATCGGTGAGTTTTTCATTCACCAGATTGCCCATGATGCTTCTCCAGCATATGGTGGAGGATTTAGAGCTGCGTATGCAGCCGTGAATAAGTATGGTTTACGAAGTACATTGGATCATATTCGCTTGACAGGAAGTTTTCCTTTATGATATGTTCGTTGTGACCTCTTTGACCTCGTATACTCGAAGATGATTTCCTCTCCTGTGTGCCAAGTTAGAGATCATTGATGAAGAAAAGAGCTGACATGCAGAGCTGGTTTAGCTACCCCTATTTTTTCCGGGGTCCTACCGGGGATACTGATACAATACAACTTGAATCTTACAAATAAGTATTTTACAATGAAAATGAAATATAGCTTAACTGTCTTGCCTTCTACCTACATCACCCAACCAAAGCATATACATCAGTGGCGGAGTCAGAATTTTCACTATATAATGAAAATGAAATATAGAAATTCTGTCTTGTATTGGAGACTCTATCATTTTAAAGGCAATAAAGATCAGATATTTGAATGACCCCAGGATCATTCCCTTTTTCATGCAAATATTGCGAATATATTATTTGATCTCTATGAGGTACTGGTAAGGTCTGCGCACATTCTACTTCCCCAAACCCCACTTGTGGGATTTCATTGGGTATGTTCAGGTTCAGATATTATTCGATTTCTTCATTCCCTTTTGCCTCCAAAGCGTCCTTCCTTCTCAATGCTCAGGCATCCATTCAATGAGTTCTTTTAGATCGTATATCCTATGTACGCATAGGCTACACAAGCAGTACACTGAATACCAACTCAATCTCGGCGAAGGAAAAAAAAAAAAGGGAAAGCAAGAGTACCATATCAAATTACTACACCAACCCTTTAACTTAGAGGCTTTACTTGTGTATTAAGACAATTTTCTTGTATTTGAAAGATACTAATGCCTTATCCTTCTCTTCGTCGAGATTGAATTGATGTTCAGTATACTACTTTTGTAGCCTATGCCTACAAAAGAATGCATTGAAGGGATGCCCGAGCCTTGAGAGGGAAGGATGCTTTTAGAAGCGAAGATCCAATAATGTATTCACAAAGACAATAGTATCTTTCAAGTACAAGAAAATTGTCTCAATAGATTAGTAAAGGCTTAATGTGATCCAAGGTACTATCAAGTGTCTATGAACCTTTACTAACTATTTATCAAAACACACATCGAAATTAATGAGTCAATTGCCATGTGGATGAAATTTTATGTGCAAATTAAGTTGTCACGCGCTTTTTGATGATAGTATTCAATTAAAACATGGTCTAGTCAGCTTTGAGGCATGTATTGATAAATAGTTAATGATAGTTCAGGTAGGAAATACAAACAGATAATAGTTCAAACATGAAACTTGCCGCAACCACAACACCTAGTGAAATCTTACGCATGGGATCTGGAGAGGGTAGAATGTATGCAGACCTTACCATTACCTCATAAAGGTAGAGAGACTGTTTCTTGGGAACCGATATGAAACTCGCAAAAAAGTAATAATAGTTCAGATATGAAACTCGCAAAAAAGTAATAATTTCCACACTAAACAAAATCATATTTCTTTCATCAAACAAAAAACATCCAAGAAATCAGTACAACATTTTCAACCTCATCATCACTTGTGGACTAATAGATTACAACATTTTATAAGTAACCTATGATATCTATATACCATTCTTCAAATCCCCCAAAAATTTGATTTTTTTAAAGTTAATTAGAACAACATGTTCTCTTGTTATTGTTATCAGAATACTCTCCAACATTAATAGAAGTTCCTTGTCCAGGAATAGCAGCTGCTTCTTGTGCAGCCAGAGCTTTCCTGCTTACAATTTGATATATGTCCAATAAAATTGTCTGGAAGGCTTTCTCAACGTTGTTGGCCTCGAGAGCAGACGTCTCGAGGAACGAGAGGCCTTCCTTCTCAGCCAATCCCCGAGCATCTTGCTCGGGGATTGATCTGAGATGGTTCAAATCTGACTTGTTACCAGCCAACATTATGACAATATTCGAGTCTGCGTGGTCCCGCAGCTCGCGGAGCCAGCGGGACACGTTCTCGAATGTTTGTCTTTTTGTTATGTCGTACACTAAAAGTGCACCAACAGCTCCTCTGTAATAAGCACTTGTGATTGCTCTGTACCTTTCTTGACCTGCAGTGTCCCATATTTGTGCCTTAACTGTCTTGCCTTCTACCTACATCACCCAACCAAAGCATATACATCAGTGGCGGAGTCAGAATTTTCACTATATAAAATGCAATCGAAGCATATAGAGACATAAAGATCAATGCTAGAGTCAGGGTTTTCACTGCATGAAACACAACCAAAGCATTTATAAACATACAAATCGGTGTTAGAGTCAGGATTTTCACTATATGAAATGCAATCGAAGCATATATAGACATGTAACACAACCAAAACATGTATAAACATAAAGTTCAGTGTGAGAGTCAGGATTTTTCAGTGTGTGAAATGCAACTAAAGCATTTATAAACATACAAATCGGCGTTAGAGTTGAGATTTTCACTATATGAAATGCAACCGAAGCATACATAGATATAAAGATCT
>DF357762.1:90819-102295 GCA_000787875.1 Solanum virginianum
TCGATGTTAGAGTCAGGATTTTCACTATATAAAAACAACCAAAACATATATAGATATAAAGATCAGTGTGAGAGTTAGGGTTTTCATTGAACGAAACACAACCAAAGCATTTATAAATATACAAATCGGTGTTAGAGTTGAGATTTTCAATATATGAAATGCAACCAAAGCACATTTATAGACATCAAAATCAATACTGGAGTCACGATTCTCATTATAGAAATTAAACACAATCGAAGCATATATAGACATACATATCAGTGTTAGAGTCGAGACTTTCACTATATAAAACACAACCAAGATATGTATAGAACTCATAAACTTAAAATTTTGAATCCACCTTCGAAAAAAATTACGTAATTGCAAGGGAAATAAAAAAGAAATGCAACAACATTTGGATAAGATTACTGTTTTTTTTTAGGATCAATTCATATGTCATACTCTTTTTTGTTTGATCTAAAATGAATGCATATTTTTTCACCAAAAAAATAAAAAAATAAATTATAATTATATTTAAATTTCTCATTTTATTATTAATGAGATGATTTATAATCATCAAGTATCTCATTTATAAAATTCTTTTTTTCTTTCTCAACCTACATAATTAATCCAAAATACCTCGACATAAATTGAGATAAAAGGGAATGCGACTGTAGACATAGGAAGAACTTTATCCCAAAATGAGATTTGCAGACTCAAATTCAAGTTAATCAAATTTCAAATTAATAGATATGATATCGAATATCGAATGAAAAAAAAGAAAATTGCAAATAATTACCTGAAGGGTCCTTGTTGCAAATTCAACACCAATGGTAGATTTAGACTCCAAACAAAATTCATTTCGAGTAAACCTAGAAAGTATGTTAGATTTTCCGACACCTGAATCTCCAATTAAAACAATCTTGAATAAATAATCATATTCATGATCCACCTTATATGCCATTTCCACTTCTCTCTATATCTATATCAATATTGACCTATACAAATTCCAAAAAATAAAAAATAAAAATCCAAATCTAAATATAAATAATCAATCAATTAAGAAAAATATAAGAAGAAAACTCACCATTAATGGTCAAATTAAAATCTGAGAAATGGGAAAGGGCACTAATTGACTTTGGTTAATCATTTAATTAGACATGATTATTTTATTTTTCTTTTCAAATTTGTGTTAAAAAATTTTAAGTCACAAAAGAAAAACCGAATAAACAGGAATTTGAATGGCTATGCCCAAATTATAAGTGTCTGGAGTTATATAATTTTTTTAATAGTATTGTTCGGACCAGTTTGTTCGTATCTGAGACTATTTCATTAAATGTCTGTTACGATTCTATTTACATATGAAATTTAAGCAAATAATAAGGAAATTATCTTTAAAAAAAGTTGTGGTTATTGTAATGTAATATAGACCCGTCTACTACTTTATATACCCAATATCTTTTCTGTGTTTTGTCGATGTGAGATATCGCCTCTTATGATGGGTTATTACATACACCACTTTATGGACTCAGCGAGAGGAGATTTGTCTAAATTTAGTTGAACTCTAGCTCTGTATCGACAAGGTTGACACAAGAGTGACTCTGATACCATCTGTAACGACCTGACCCTATTGTCCGCTTTTGGGCCTAGCCCATCACAGATTTGTCCCTTTGGGCTCACCTCAAAAGGCGTCTCACAGTATATAGACCAGACAATTACTTTATATACCCAATATTTCTCCTATATTTTGCCGATGTGTGATATCTTGTCTCAAGATGGATTGTTACATACAATTTGAATATTTATAGTTCTAAAGAAATTTTTGAGCTATTAGAAGTTTTTCAAAGGAAATTATTCACTCTTTATGAAAAATTCTCAATAAATTTCTTTTGGATGATGGATAAATATTAAAAATTCAATTTTATGATCAATTATATCAATTAGACTTTTTCTTTATACCTTATCTTTCCTTTAGTTTGGAGACAATTTTTTAGTCATAAATGGATGAGGATCATGTTAGAATGATATAATTTAATGATCAAAGTGTATCAAAATATAAAATGGAAATTATACTAAATTAACATTATTGTTCTTGAGATTAGAGGCGGAGTCATCTTATTGTCAAGAAATTCGATTTGAACTTTCTTCACTATTGATGTAGTGTTAAATTGTTTATTTTATATATATAAATAGTAGATGTTGAACCATCTTTGACTAATTTATATATTTATATTTTAAATTTTAAATCTATTTAATTAAAATTCTGACTCCACTACTGCTCATTATATTTCCTTTTTGTTATCTTATCATGTTCAGCCATAACAACTAGGAGGAAATGAAATGTTATTGGAACAACCACAAAAGAATATTTCCACAAATAGATTTTCCTTTTCCTTTGTTATTTAATTAATTATTATTGTCCAAAAGGATATGTAAACATGGGTAATCATAAGAATCAAAGAACATAATCTTTCAAACTTTTTCAGATTATCTAGTCATTAATTATCTTAATGCTTTAACTATTTTTGTAATCATTTAATTACTATTAGCCCCACTAATCCTATCATTATATGCAGAAACAGATACTCTCTATTTCTTTTAGTTGCCACAATTTTCTTTTTAAGAGTCAAATTAAATGATATATATGAATTTTAATTAATATTTTAAGATATATTTTTTAATCATATTGATAAGATGAAAACTGTAATTTGTAGTATTTTTCATATAGTTTTTGAATATCTAGTTTCTTATTTTAAAAGATTGAACTAATGTAATTTACTTCAACTTTAAAAATTAGCCAAATAGACTTTTGAAAAGCGCAATATGAAAACTTTGAAGATACTTTTAAAATTTCTTCAATATTTCAACCTTCTTTAATAATATAATTTTCTAAGCAACTCCAAATCACTTAAAATTTTGAACATAAACTCAAAAAACGCTAGGAAACAAACATCTATAATCATGTAAAAAACAACAACAAAAAACAACACAAATCAAAGGAGATTTTCAAATTTTGAAACTGCTTTTTTTTTTTTTGAATTTTTTTCCTACTAATTTTGAGTTTATGTTCAAACTTTCAAATGATTTGGAGTCATAGAGAAAATTCTACCATTAAATTATTTCAAAATTTTAGAACTTTGAAGAAATTTAAAGCAAGTCTTGTTGAATTAGGTTGAATTCGAGCTCAAAAGATACTGATGTTCGGTATCTAGCTCGCAAGGACAGTACTTTTAAAATTTGAGGTAATTTCGAAGAATTAAAGAAGTTGAAAATTTAAAATTCTTGGTATTTTTTGTGTGTTCTCGAGGAAGAAAGATTTAAAAGAAAATAAAGAGTGCATTTGATCTATAACTCTAATTGAAAAGTGTTGAAAGTTATTTGGATAGCTTTGCAAAATCGAAATGAAAAAATAATGATACAAGTAAACTAAATTTTTAATGGATGACATAAATAAGTATCTTTTTAAAATTTGATGTCGCAAGGACAGTACTTTTAAAATTTGAGGTAATTTCGAAGAATTAAAGAAGTTGAAAATTTAAAATTTTTGGTATTTTTTGTGTGTTCTCGAGGAAGAAAGATTTAAAAGAAAATAAAGAGTACATTTGATCTATAACTCTAATTGAAAAGTGTTGAAAGTTATTTGGATAGCTTTACAAAATCGAAATGAAAAAATAATGATACAAGTAAACTAAATTTTTAATGAATAACATAAATAAGTATCTTTTTTAAAATTTGATGTCATATCTAAATCCTTTTCATATGTATATGTGTGTGTATATATATATTCTCCAAGTCCCATGGTAACTAAGTACTTAGGTGGAAAGTCTTCACACCTAAAAGAATAATTCCCCAAAAGAAATTAAAAAAAAATGAGGTTGAAGGAAGAGAGTTACTTTTGACATTTTGTTCACATGGCTATGTCCTTATCCTAAATAAAAAAATTATTCTATGCTTAGCAAGATTGTGCCCACGTAATATAATATCTAGTTAATTCTTGTCATTGGTATGTGTATATATCTATCCCAAAAGAGAAGAATGGAATCAAAAGGCAAAGGCAATGGAGAAAAGAGAGTCAACTCTTTATTTTGATGAATGGTGAGGGATGCTCCAACTTATATGCCAATGGGACTTAAGGGGGTGTGTGTATATATATATATGCATCGATAGTATAAAGATATTGTTATTATTGTTAGGGACTGACTGATATTTGAAAATAAGTTATGCAGCTTTATTAAGAGAGAAATAATTATGTATAGATTTAGAAGCAAATTATGGATTCTGAACTCGTCATCATAATCATAGTGGCGACAATTACTATATTGACAATTATATATTTATATGTGATCTTAATATAAATACATGATCTAAATTAAAATTATTGAATTTATCTAAATTTGTATAACTAATACTCTTTCTCCACCTTTGTAAGGATCAATAATGATGTCACAATCATCACCATCATTGTCAAGTATCAGAATCGTGGCTAATTAATAGTCATCATCAACAATTATCTCTGTCATCACAATCAATACTGATAGGAAATGATCGCTTCCAACTACTATTGTCAGTGGCTGCTACATATGTACCACCTTCATAATTATAATTATATCCCATAACCATCACCTCTATCGTCACGATTAGCCATTATCACCACTGTGATCAATTCCTATGACCAATCACATCCACTATGATAGCTACTATCGTGGTCAATACTATCAACAAATCATCAACCATCACATATACTTCAACTACTACTATCGGCACTACTAACGACTAACTCAACTTCCCTATCAACCATCACCACTGTCAAACTACTATCATCACACAGTTACTACAATAAGAACCGTCCTTATTACATCGACCATCATCACTATTACTAGCCATTAATAATATAATCATCATCACCACCATCAATATAAATCAACTCAATCATCACTAACGAACATATGTATTTCAATTTTTTTGCCAAATAATATATCATCTTATTAAGTTTATATTTATTTCTTTGATATTAATTATTTTTATTTAAATTGTATATTTATAATGTCTGCAAAATAAATAAATCATGCATATTCATGTATTGAAAACAAATGCAATTTTAATTATTCAATATTCATATCTAGATACAGTATCTTAATCATTCAAATATATGTTTATTCAAATTCAAATGTTTAAAACTTAACAAAAACAAATAAACTAAGGCCTTAATATCCACAATTATCTTTTCAATAATTATATAATTTTTTTATGCAAGTAATTAATTAACCCAACTTGTAAGACAGACACAGACCACCTTATCCATCTATCCATTAGTATAAGTATCTCTTTTGGGAGGCTCCCAAGTACCCTTTCTTCTCATTTGACTTTGTAAAATTATTTCCATAAGTGCTGAGAATATTTATGGTATTTTAATATTTTTGAATCTTTACATAAATATTTTTAATTTCAAAACATAACTTTATACATTCCCTAATTGGCCTAACTTACACTTGTTGTAATTTTAAATATTCCATAACATATATATGACCAAAAATATTATTTTTAATTTTGAAATACTAAAACAAATTTAATGTTTAGAGTGATATTTGTATACTTGTATACACAAATGTGACCTTGTTACTAGGGTTGGAGACAGGCAACATGCCCACTAGTCAGCATTTGTTCTCTATGTGTGAGCATTATTGAAGTGATAAAATGGGCCCTAATGAGCATAAAAATCATCTTTATTGTTGATCGTTCCCTTGTTGGGCGTTGAAGAATCTCATGTTGAATGAAGAAAAAAGTGAATGTGATGTTTTTATATGATTTTGAATGCGAATTTGAACTTAATTTTAGAATTGAGTTAGACTAAAAATTTATATAACATGGTATTCCGATTGTCCACGCTTTGGAATCAGATAGTGTCGAGCATCCGAGAGGAGGGGGGATGAAAGAAGAAGCCACGTCGGTGATGGATTGATGTGGATTTAGATTTCCTTAATATGATTTGGACAACCTCCCTCTTGAGCTAATTGTTAGGTTGAGTTAAACCCAAACGTCCATAACGTCCATTTCTTTATTATGATATCAGAGCAGGACCTTCCAAATTCTTAGTCTTGATGTTGGGCCTCATAGTAAATTGCATACGTTTCACATTTTTAATTTTGAGTGTCATGTAGGATGTTGAAGAATTTCACGTCACGTAAAAAAAAAAGAAAAAGGAATATATGCTATTCTTTGTATGATTTTGAACAATTCAAACTTTTTGAGTTAATATTAAAAATTAAGTTAACTCCAAGATTCATTTAACGGACGCACGCGGAAGTATGTTGTGTCTGCTCCCTGTGTATGGGGCCAATGTATCTTATGTCTTTCTTTAGCACTATAAATAGGAGTGACAAATCTTTGTTTCTTATCACAAAAACACATAAGAAATTAAGTTACACGTGCAATACTCCCCTCATTTCTATAACACCAAAATTTGTGTTTTTTAATTTCTCTTTAGACCAAAAAAAAATCTCAATTCAAAGGACCTTAATATTTCCAAGTTTTTAAAAAATAAAATAAAAAATAACTTGTGCTCCTATATGGAAAAGGCAAAGCAAGTAGTTGGTTCCTCTTCTTCTTCATCCTTCACCAATGAGCTATTTGGTCCCAAAGAGCCCTCAAACTCCACTCTCTTTGGTTCTGTTTTTGGTCCATCTTCCACGGTATTATTATTATTGTTATTATTATTATTATTCGTGCACACAAATATTCTGCATGCATTTCTTGTGTTTGTGTTTTGCGATCATATTTTATTTATCATTAGCATTAATTAAAAGAGTTTCAGATGAACGAATGAACTCTATATACATATTTGAATTTTGTTGAGTTTCAACTATGGTATAAAACCACGTCATGTTTGAGATATGTGGGTAAAATAAATTACTCATTTTCTGATAGTACATGAGTAAATTTGATCATTTTTTGCCTCTTTTTTATCACCTTCCTCCTAGCTTCTTTCTCTTCATTATTTCACGGGGATATTTTTAGTTTTTTTTCATATTTTAAAAGGAGAAATTTAAAGTTAAGTTATTGTTAATTACAAAACGATGAGATTCTTTTTAACATATTAAAAAGTAAAGTGTGATATATAAATTAGAACATATCAAAAATATTTTTTTTTCCTTGTAAGTTCATACCAATTCTTGGTTAACATTACATATTATTGTCCTATTAACACTCTTTAAATTCTTAGCTTGTTAATTAAGCACGTAA
This sequence comes from Solanum virginianum, assembly GCA_000787875.1. Classification (NCBI taxonomy): domain Eukaryota; kingdom Viridiplantae; phylum Streptophyta; class Magnoliopsida; order Solanales; family Solanaceae; genus Solanum; species Solanum virginianum. The sequence continues at coordinate 98,038 of DF357762.1, forward strand.
AAAGAGAGTGGTTGTTAGCTAAAGCTCAAGTTTATTCACTAGAATAACCAAAAATCCATGGGGAAAAAGGAGATTAATTAATTAATTAAAGAATAATTAGTCAAAATTAACTATGGTCCCATTTTTCACATGCATATATATCCATTATGTTTGGCCTTTAATTAGATTCTCTTATCATTTTATATATTTTAATTCGTTAATAACCCTTAAATAAAGGTGATTAACAGGTGACAACAAATTGACATTTTTATATTAGGATTTTTCAAAAAGAACAAATACTTGAAACATATATTAACGCAGAAAAATAGTTGTAGTTTGCAAAAATTGCAATTCATACCTACATATTATAGGAGAGAGGCAAACAAAATTGAGAGAGGAAGGAGGGAGGCGACGAGAGAGGGCAGAGAGTGAAGCGAAACGAACTGTATATATGTATCTGTCAAATAATTATATATGTGTAACTTATATACATATATATTTGTATATCGGACAAGTAAGATTGGAAGAAGGAGGAGGGATGCGAGTGAGATCGAGAGAGGAAGGAGAGAGGTGAGATATATATATATATATATATATATATATATATATATATATATATATATATATATATATATATATGTATTTATTTGTCTATCTGACAAAAGATTGCAGAGAGAGGGGAGAGAGGCGAGAGAGAGGAAGAGAGTAGAGAGAAAATAGCAACAAAATTCCAACTATAACTATAAATTGTAATTTTTTCAAAGTATAATCATATAATGTAATGTATATCATATATTTGCCTAGTTACTTAATTTATCCCTTTTTATATATCATATTGTCAATTAATAATTATTTTAAAAAATTATATATTTGGTTATATATAATTTCTTTCACTTTTGACTTTTAGGGACTTAGAAGGGATCCCATTCACTCTGGGGATCCTAGAGGTTCATCAAGAATCCAAGATCAAGGGAACCAATATGGCAATAATACAAAATATGGGACTTCAGGTAAAATTTTAAAAATATATTTATAATTTTATAAATTAACAACAATTTTATATGTTGCTTATTATATTTGTAAATAATATTCTTTCTCAAAGTCATGACTCTAGTCGGAGTCAAAATTGAATATGACAAGTATTTAATCTGACGACGACAAATAAGAAATGAAGAAGTTGTGTTTATACAATCAGCTATAGTTTTTTATACAATAATATGTGTTTAATTTTAATTATATATATTTTACAGAAAATGGATCAAAAAGAAATCAAAATGAAAAAGTAGAAGCTCCATGTACTTTGAGTTCATCTATTTATTATGGTGGCCAAGATGTTTGTCCTCCAAATATGACCACAAGCACCCAGAATAATATTGTAAGTATAAATTATAATATAATTAAATAATTAAAAGTGTGATTATTTTGTAATTAATAGATGCTTATGTTACATTTAGTGAATTTAATTTGTAATTTTGTGGTTAATTAATTAGGTAAAGAAAGATGGGGATGGTTCAAACTCTGCCTCAAGAGGAAATTGGTGGCAGGGTAAGTACATATGATAATATATTATTAGATATTCCTTTAATTAAAAAACATATGTTATTTAAATCATCAAAGAATTATTTTTTATTATAATTTTTTTTCACATATTTTAGAAATATTTTGAATTGTTGAAAATTATTATGATTTATAGTACTGCCTTTTACGTAGTTTCTTAGAATAATTTTACTTTAAAAAATTAAAAATTCTATCTCTAAATTTATCGCGAATATTAATTAGTTTGATCGTAAATTCCACTTATTATTATTTTTATTATTTTTGCAGGATCACTTTACTACTAAGAATGGAGTGATGAATAGATGAATATGTTACAACATTTTCAGTTTTTTTTTTAGCTTGTATATCAGTATAATATATATATGAGCTCCTATTTGTAGTTTCTAAATTAATTTTCTTGTGTTTATCTCTAATCCAAATCCAACTAAAAAATAATTATCTTTAACACTCAATTATCAGCTTATATGTGTATGAATTATTATAGTACCTATCTATAAGCAAATAAAATACAAGGAATGAAGTTCTTAATTGTGTTGAAATCTTTCTAATTTATTAAATATATTTATGTTTATATTTCCAATGGTTATTCTCAGTATTTCAATAAGATTTTATGTTTTTCCAGTGAGCTGGTTTTGTGAGAATAAGGTGAAAAAAAACATGTTTATAACACAAATTTTTTATTAATTCATATTGAAAAATGACTCTACTTCGATGATCTTTAATTTTCGCCCTTTAGCAATCGAACTTAAATGCTTAGCGGGTTGTAAGTTCTTCAGGAGCTCGACTTACACCAGGCATAACTTATAAAATATTATGATACAAAGGTATAAATTTATGTATCACAATATAAATTAAGTCTAGCAAAATAGGGATGAAATTGCAAACTAGAGTGGGCTCTTAGTAGTTTTGAATGAAGATCCAGTAAGTGTTGGTAAAACCCAAAACCAAAGTTGTACCAAAATAATGTATATATACATTTTCTTCCCATAAAGATGACTTAAATGTCTTTGAAACTATTTATATAACTATAAATTCAAACTTACTTATACATGAAAAAGAGAAATAATGTATATATACATTATTTTCTTCCCAAAAGTTTGGTCAAATTAAAATCACATATAAGCTTAAAATTATCTTCATTGATTTTAGCATATAAGTGGTTAACATATTTTTTATATTTGTGTAACACGTAAATAAGGTAAAAAAAAAAAAAAAGTTTATTTGACCATAAATTGTGGTGGAATGGATAAGATCATGTATTAGAGTTGATAGTTTTGGCTCAAATTTATTAAATCACTCCATTTGATTCATATTTTAATGAAGGGCTAGGAGTTGATAATCAAGATTGAGTCGAGAGTTGAGTCCCAAGTCAGGGTCAAGAACAGGTTTGGGCTCGAGTTGAGGTTGATTCAATGTTGGATCAGATTTAGGGGTCAAAAGTTGGTTGATTCAAATTAACTCCCGTTATCTATCATACTAGTTGAGTTGATTCAAATTCGCTTTTATCTATAGATAACAGATGAGTTTATGTCTTTATGGATAGAGAGGGATTCCAATCTCTTTGTATAAATAATTTATCTATGAATATCATGAATGATCACCATCGATAAAGAAGAATTTTCTGTCAAGAGAGTGCCCAAACATTCAAAATACAACAAAATTAAAAATAATGTAACATTCAACTCCTTACAAGCGTTGTAATTAATTATTAGATGAAAGTCTTTAATTTATTAATCTCTTTTATGAATTTAATTCCGATAAAAAGAATTTCTCCCCTAAATAAATTTAACATAGTATGAATTTAAATTAATCATACGATTAGCAATTTATAATAGAGAAATCCCTTAGATATGATGCAAAGGACCTTATGCATGCTGAATACTTAAACAAACATTGGGAACCAAAATTTAATTTTTTTTATATATATCTTATACATCCACAAGATATTTTTTTATTTTGTTTTGTTTTGTTTGGTCCAATCTTTCTTTTATTTGTGGCTCCAAGATAATTACAAATGAAATTTACCCTTTTTCCTATTCCTCTAGATGACCTCAAACCAAAAGATAAATTAAATAAATTAAGATATAAAGTGTAAAATCAGAAGATATGAATATCTACTTAAAATTAATTAGTTATTATCAGTTAGCTTTTGAGGATCTTGTTTTTTTCCTCCAAAATTTTCTTGGATAAATTAAGCTTTTCCAAAAGCCCCAAGAATTACTCTATTTAGAATAGTTGACTTTTAAAATTCTTTTAAGCTAAAGATAAGAATGTAAAAAGGGATATCCAAATTGTATTATATCAAATATTATTCTAATCCAAAAACTCAAGTTGAGCTAAAATAACAACTTTAAAAATGAGTTTGAATTCAATGCACTAGTGATTTAAAAAAGAATTTTGCAAGCTCAAAAATGAATAATTTAAGATCCATTGAATTTGGATTATATAAAGTATAATTTTTTTTTCTTTCCACTTGCATTGAAAAGTGAAGGGAGGAAGTCAATTGCCCCTTCTCCGACTAATCATCACAATAATTCGTAACCAAGGACAAAAAATAAAATTAGACACTATATAAATTGAAAAAAAAGTAGCTATACTTTGTTAATACGATTTACAGTTACATATTATAGGAGAGAGGCAAGCGAGATTGAAGAAGCGAGTGAAATCAAGAGAGAGTTGAAAAAGGTGAATTGTATATGTATATATTTGTCAAATTATATAT
>DF357762.1:102326-114923 GCA_000787875.1 Solanum virginianum
CGGAATAGAGGGAGGAGAGATGCGAGCCAGTGAGGGCAGAGGGTGGAGACACACGAATTGTATATATATATCTGGTGAATTGAATATGTGTATCTGTCAAATAATTATATATATGCAACTGCTATGCATATATTTTTGTATATCTAGTAAGAGATTGTAGAGAGAGAGAAAAAGAGAAAATAACAATAAAATTATAATTATAGCTATAAATTGTATTTTTTTTAAAACTATAATGATATAATATAAATACATATCATATACTTGCCTAATTATGTAATTTATCCTATACAAAATCAATTACATTATCGGTATATATAAAATCATATAGTAGGAGATGTTCCTTAAAATTACTTTTTCTTTTATAGAATCTAAAAGTATATGAAAGATATGGTGTCATCCATTATAGTATTTACTAATTTTGTTTTTTTCTTGAATTATCCATGTAATATTAATCTAATCCATTAGATGCTTTGAAAGAATATATTTTAATCTTTGCTTTATCTCTTTGTGATCTTGCCGCGTAGTTCCTAAATAAAGTATTAACTAAACACTTATTATTTTATTAAATTAATTTTATTATTTATATTTTAAAAATATAATTTAGCAACTACTCTATTATTCCAATAATGAGTTTGGGAAATGGTTATTTGGTGATAAAAGTCAAATTGAAAAAATAAAAAGAAGAAGAAGAAAAATTTCCTCTTAGACCATTAAAATAGACAGGTAAATAACATATTTTGTTAATATATTGAATTAAGTAAAAAGTATTGGATGAATTTTTTTAAAAAAATGGTTAGATAATATTTTGTTAATTGATCATGGAAATAATTTGAACTCTTTAATATAGTTTTGACAATTCTCTTTTATTGAAATGATTGCTAGATTTAAATTTAATTCAAGATTCATTTAGTAAATATGATGATAAAAAATAAAATTTGAACCAAATTTAAGTTGAACAATCATTTTCTTAAAAGAGAATTTCACAAACAATATAAAAAGAAAAATAACTTTATACTCAACCGATGTGGTACAACTTCATCAAAAGCAAATAATAAGTTAGAAAACATATTATAGGTTATTTATAAAATTTTAAATACAAACTTTAAATTAAAATTTTCATGATAAACACCTATTTTAAAATAAAATAAAAGACTCTTGCAATAAATTTATATCATATGGATAGTACACATAGTAGGAGATCTTCCTTAACATTACTTTTGTTTCTTTTATAATCTAAGTGTATAAAAAAGAAAGGTATTTGCATTATAATATTTACTAATTTTGGCACTTTCTTGAATTATTATTGTAACACAAATATATCCATTAGATGCTTCAAAAGAATATCTTTTTCATTTTGCTTTATCTATGTGGTCATAATTCCCTCCTATTTTAGTCACAATACAATCCCTTAAAAGAGTATCCATCAAACATTTTTTTATTAAATTACTTTTATTTTTATACTTTTAATATTTAAATTTGATAACTATCACTTCAATCACAAGTTTGAAAGTGGCGATTTTGGGATGAAGGTTAAACTGAAAAAGAATATATAGTTCTCTCTTAATCTAACAATGCAAGTTGACAACATGTGATATAATTATATTGAATGTGAAATTTTTTTCAAGTGGTTCGATAATCTTTTATTTACTGATCAGAAAGATGATATCCCACATCGGTAAAGGATGAGATCTCTTAATTCTTTAATATTGATTGGACAACTTAGATACATCGAGTTGGCCTCTGGATTTGCGTTTAGCCCAAGATTCATTTAACAGATATCACATTGTGGATTGCCCAAACAATATATAGAGAAAAATGATCCTATATTCTACCGATGTGATACACTAATCAAGTAAAATAATAAAATTTTTAGATAATTTCTTTTTATTTGTTCAAGTTTTATTGAATAAAGGTACTAAAAAAATACACATATAGGACCATTCGTCCTTCTTTATTTCTTTCTTTTCTAGTCTCTATGTAATCCGTTACCTCTGGCACAACTTTTGGGTGAATGGATGGATATCATGTTAGAGAATTATTACTTATAAAAGGAAAATATGATCTAATTTAACTGTAGAAGTTAACTTAAAAAGTGAGAATCATTCAAATAATTTTAATAAAAATAATTTTATACATAATCGAGATATTAATTTATAAAAAAAATATATTCTAAAAAAATAAGAAAATAAAAATTTCAAATAAGCTCTTCTCATTTATCTAAATCTTACTGAATAGAAACATTAAAGTACATTATTGATAAAAAAAAAGTAATTTATATCCCTAAAATAACAACTTTAAAAAATAAGTTTGAATACAATGCACTCATGATTTAAAAAGGAATTTTTAAAGCTAAAAAATTAATAATTTAAGATTATATAAAGTATAATTTTTTTTTCTTTCCACTTGCATTGAAAAGTGAAGAAAAGAAGTCAATTGGCTCTTCTCCGACTAATCATTACAATAATTCGTAACTAATCATAAAAATAAAATTAGATATTGTAAAATATAAATTAAAAAGAGTAGCTTATTAGATATCAATTTGATGAACATTAACTACGTATTAAGTGACTTAGATGAAGGTGATAGAGGGAATATAAAACTTTAAAATGATAATATAAAAATTAATTACATTACTACGTATTAAGTGACTTAAATGAAGGTGATAAAGGGACGATAAAACTTTAAAATGAGAATATAAAAATTAATTACGTTATCAGTATGTATAAAAATTTATAACATATGGGATAATAAATAGTAGGAGATCTTCTGTAAAAGTACTTTTTCTTTTATAGAATCTAAAAGTGTATAAAAGATATGGTGTAATCCATTATAATATTTACTAATTTTGTTTTTTTCTTGATTGATCCATGTAATACTAATCTAATCCATTAGATGCTTTGAAAGAATATCTTTTTATCTTTGCTTCATCTCTCGTTAACTAAATACTTATGATTTTATCAAATTAATTTATTATTTATATTTTAAAAATATAAATTTAGAAACTACTCTATTATTCCAATCATAAGTTTGAAAAATAATTATATTTAATGATAAAAGATAAAATATTTTTTAAATGGTTGGATTGATATTTTGTTAATTGATCATGAAAATAATATCTCATATCAATGAGGAATGACGTAACAATGTATCTATGGAAAAAAGTTCCATATCAACAAAACACAGAAGAGATATTAAATATATAAATAAATTGATCTTACCTACTAATGATATATTTTAAATTCATGCGCGCCTAGGTCCAAAACTAACAATACTACTAGTACAATCGATTGTTGATGGTATAGTATACATAGTAGGAGATCTTCCTTAACATTACTTTTTCTTTTATAATCTAAAAGTGAATAAAAAAAGAAAGGGACGTGCATTATAATATTTACTAATTTTGGTGCTTTCTTGAATTATCATTGTAATATAATTTATCCATTAGATGCTTTGAAAGAATTAACTTTTTTATTTTGCTTTATCTTTGTGATCATCATTCCCTTCGATTTTAGTCACAATACAATCCCTTATTAAATTACTTTTATTTTTATATTTTTAAAATTTAAATTTGATAAGTATTACTTCAATCACAAGTTTGGAAAGTGGCTATTTGGTGATGAAGGTTAAATTGAAAAAGAATATATCGTTCTCTCTTAATCTAACAAGTTATAACATGTGATATAATTATATTGAATAAGTAAAAGTTATTGGATGAAGTATTTTTTAAATGATTGGATAATGTTTTATTTATTAGTCAGGAAGCGAGTTGATATCCTTTGGGCCGAACTTAAGTTCAACGAATAACTCAGACATTAAAGATTGCTCAAACAATATATAGATAAAAACAACTCCATATTTGACCGATGTGGTACACTAACCAATACCAATATTGATGAGAAGTAATATATACCATAAAACGATAGAAATTTTAGATGATTTCTTATTATTTATTTAAGTTTTATTGAATAATGATACTAAAAAACACACATTTAGGACCATTCTTCCTTCTTTATTTCTTTCTTTTCCGGTCACTTTCTCTCTACATGTAATGCATTACCTCTAGCACAAGTTTTTTGGTGAATGGATGAAGATCATGTTGGAGAATTATTACTTTAAAGATTAAAAAAAAGTATGATCTAATTTAATTGCAAAAGTCAACTTAAAAAGTGAGATTCGTTTAAATAATTTTTTAAAAAATAATTTCATACGCAATCGAGATACTAATTTATGAGAAAAATATATTCTAGAAAAATAAAAAGATAATAAAAATTTCAAATAATTTTTTCTCATTTATCTGAGTCTTACTAAATAGAAACAATAAAGTAAATTAAATTATTGATAAAAAGTAAGTTATATCACTAAAATAATTTTAATGCATTACAAATTGATTTGAATACCACTATTGTATGAAAATGAGTAAAAATATTAACATAACTAAAGAGAATTATTATATATTCATATAGGACCATATTTCCTTTTTCTATTTTCCTTTTTTCTTTGTAAATGTAATACATTACCTTTGGCACAATTATTTGGTGAATGGATGAAGATCGTGTTATAAAATTATTACTTTGAAGATTAAAAAAATATATAGTCTAATTCAATCGCAGAAGTCAACTTAAAAAGTGAAAATTATTCAAATAATTTTTTTAAAATAATAATTTTATATGCAATCAAGATACTGATTTATGGAAAGAATATATTCTAAAAAAATAAAAAGATAATAAATTTTTTAAATAATTTCTTTTCATTTTTCTAAGTTTTAACATAACTAAAGAGAATTATATGTTCAAATAGGACCATATTTCCTTTTTTTATCAGATGAAATATTTTTTAAAATGGTTGGAAAAAATATTTTATTTACTAGAAAGGAAGATGATATCCCACATCGGGAAGGGATGAGATCTCTTGATTCTTTAATATTGATTGGACAATCCGGACTCATCGAGTTGACCTCTGGACTTGCATTTAGCTCAAGATCTATTTAATAGATATCATGAAAAAAATGAACTTTGGGCCTAACTTAAGTTCAAGAATCAACTCAGACATCGAGGATTGCTCAAACAATATATAGAGAAAAATAATCCAATATCTGACCGATGTTATACACTAATCAATATCGATACTAATGAAAAGTAATATATATCGTAAAATGATAGAAATTTTAGATGATTTTTTCTTATCTATTCAAGTTTTATTGAATAAAGATACTGAAAAACACACATACAGGACCATTCTTCCTTCTTTATTTCTTTCTTTTCAAGTCTCTTTCTCTCTACATGTAATACATTACCTTTGGCGCAATGGATGAAGGTCATGTTAGATAATTATTATTTTAAAGATTAAAAAAAGATATGGTCTAATTCAACTGCAAAAGTCAACTTAAAAAGTAAATATCATTTAAATTATTTTAAAAAGGTAATTTCATACGCAATCAAGATACTGATTTATGGAAAGAATATATTCTACAAAAATAATATAAATTTCAAATAATTTCTTCTCATTTATTTAAGTCTTACTGAATAGAAACATTAAAGCATATTATTGATAAAAAGTAATTTATATTACTAAAATAATTTTAATACATTTCAAATTGATTTGAATACCACTATTATATGAAAAAGAGTTAAAACATTAACATAAATGAAGAGAATTATTATATATTCATATAGGACCATATTTCCTTTTTTATTTTCCTTTTTTCTTTGTAAATGTAATACATTACCTTTGGCACAATTATTTGGCAAATGGATGAGGATCATGTTAGAGAATTATTATTTTGAAGATTAAAAAAAAAAGTCTGGTCTAATTTAATTGGTGAAGTCAATTTAAAAAGTGAAAATCATTCAAATAATTTTTTTGAAAACTAATTTCATACATAATCGAAATATTGATTTATGGGAAGAATAAAAAATAAAACGATAATAAAAATTTTAAATAATTTAATCTTATTTATCTAAGTTTTAACATAACTAAAGAAAATTAGATGTTCATATAGGACCACATTGCCTTTTTTTTTTCAGATGAAATATTTTTTTAAATGGTCTGATCATATTTTATTTACTGGTAAGGAAGATGATATCCCACACCAATAAGGGATGAGATCTCTTGATTTTTTAATATCGATTGGATAGTCCAGACTCATCGAGTTGACCTCTAGACTTGTATTTAGCCCAAGATTCATTTAACAGATATCGTAAAAAAAATAAACTTTGAACCTAACTTAAGTTCTGAAGACAATTAAGACATCGAGGATTGCTCAAACAATATGTAGAGAAAAATAACCCCATGTCTGACTGATGTGGTACACTAACCAATACTGATACTAATGGAAAGTAATATGTACCGTAAGATGATAGAAATTTTAGATAATTTCTTCTTATTTATTCAAGTTTTATTGAATAAATTAAAGATACTGAAAAACACACATATATGACCATTCTTCCTTCTTTATTTCTTTCTTTTCTAGTCTCTTTGATCTCTACATGTAATACATTACCTTTGGCACAACTTTTAGGTGAATTGATGAAGATTATGTTAGATAATTATTACTTTAAAAGATTAAAAAATGATCTAATTCAATTACAGAAGTCAACTTAAAAAGTGAGAATCGTTCAAATTATTTTAAAAAGGTAATTTCATACGCAATCAAGATACTAATTTATGAAAAGAATATATTCAAAAAAAATAAAAAGATAATAGAAATTTCAAATAATTTCTTCTCACTTATCTAAGTCTTACTAAATAAAAACATTAAAATACATTATTGATAAAAAGTAATGTATATCACTAAAATAATTTAATGCATTATAAATTGATCTGAATACCACTATTATATGAAAAAGAGTTAAAACATTAACATAAACAAAGAGAATTATTATATATTCGTATAGGACCATATTTCCTTTTTTTTTTCCTTTGTAAATGCAATACATTACCTTTGGCACAATTTTTTGATGAACGGATGAAGATGATTAAAAAAAAGTATGGTTTAATTGAACCGTAGAAGTCAACTTAAAAAGTGAGATTCATTTAAATTAGTTTTTTTTTTTAAAAATAATTTCATACGCAATTGAGATATTATTTCGTGAGAAGAATATATTCTAAGAAAAATATAAAGATAATAGAAATTTCAAATAATTTTTTCTCATTTATCTAAGTCTTATTGAATAGGAACATTAAAGTACAATATTATTCATAAAAAGTAATTTGTATCACTAAAATATTTTAATGCATTACAAATTGATTTGAATAATTATATGAAAAAGAGTAAAAACATAACTAAAGAGTTACATGTTCATCATTCCCTCCTATTTTAGTCACAACACAATCCCTTTAAAAAGTATTCATCAAACAATTTCTTATTAAATTACTTTTATTTTTATATTTTTAAAATTTAAATTTGATAACTATTACTTACTTCAATCACAAGTTTGGAAAGTGGCTATTTGGTGATGAAGGCTAAATTGAAAAAAGAATATATAGTTGTCTCTTAATCTAACAAGTTAATAACATGTGATATAAATATACTGAACAAATAAAAGTTATCAGATGAAATATTTTTTTAAATGGTCAGATAATATTTTATTTACTGTTCAAGAAGATAATATCTCATATCGATAAAGGATAAGATCTCTTGATTCTTTAATATTGACTGAATAATCCGAATATATCGAGTTGTTCTTTGAATTTGCGTTTAGCCCAAGATCCATTTAATAAATATTGTGAAAAAAATAAACCTTGGACATAACTTAAGCCCAACGGGCAACTAAGACATTAAGGATTACTTAAACAATATATTAAAGAAAAATAACTTCAAATGATAGACATTTTAGATGATTTCTTCTTGTTTATTTAAGTTTTATTGAATAAAGATAGTGAAAAACACATTAGGACCATTCTTCCTTCTTTATTTCTTTCTTTTCCAGTCTCTCTCTTTACATGTATTCACAACTCTAGCACAACTTTTTGGTGAATGGATGGAGATCATGTTAGAGAAATTATTACTTTAATGGTAAAAAAAAAAGAGAGAAAAAAAGATGTCTAATTCAATTACAGAAGTCAATTTAAAAAGTGAGAATCATTCAAATAATTTTTTTAAAAAAATAATTTCATACTCAATCGAAATACTAATTTATGGAAAGAATATATTCTAAAAAAAATTTAAATTTTTTAAATAATTTCTTCTCATTTATCTAAGTTTTAACATAACTAAAGAGAATTATATGTTCATATAGACCCATATTTCCTTTTTTTTTCCTTTGTAAAATGCAATACATTACCTTTGACAAAATCATTTGGTGAATGGATGAGGATCATGTAAGAGAATTATTACTTTAAAAAAGATTAAAAATATTATGGTCTAATTCAACTACAGAAGTCAACTTAAAAAGTGATAATCGTTCAAATAATTTTTTTTAAAAATAATTTCATATGCAATCGAGATACTGATTTATGAAAAAAAATATTTTAGAAGAATAAAAAGATAATATAAATTTCAAATAATTTCTTCTCATTTATCTAAATTTTAACATAACTAAAGAGAATTATATGTTCATATAGGGCCATATTTCCTTTTATATTTTATGTTTTTCTTTGTAAAATGTAATACATTACCTTTGGCTCAATTTTTTGGTGAATGGATGAGGTTCATATTAGAGAATGATATTTTTAAGGATAATGTATATCAAAAATCTTGGCTAGATATGCTAAATAATTAATGGACCTCTGATTATTCTCTTTGTGATCATTACATTTCAATCCTTTTGTTATCATAATATATATAGCCAATAATAACCAGGAGGAATTGAAATGTTATTAATACCTAAAAAGGAATTTTTCTACAAAATATTTGGTAGGGTTTCGATTATAAATTTTGAAATATTTTTTTAAAATTTATTAATTGGAGTTGAAGATAAAGTTGTGTCTGGTGATAAATATAATTTTAGTGATAAATGAATTAAAGAACATGTTATAAATTATTTTTCAAATTTGAAATATAACTCAAAATTCAATTTAGAATTTTCATGATTAAAGATTGATTTTTTAACAATATAAAAAATTATTTCTAATACATAAATAAATCATTTTTATAGCCAAATAGATCCTCATTACTTTTGCTTTCTTTCATTATCTAAATGTCCTAAAGGCAAAGGATATGTCAAAATGGATAATCATAAGAAAGGGAAAGACATCATCCATTAATTTTTTCTTGATTAGTATAGTCATAATAATCTTAATGCTTTAACTATTTTAGTAACCATTAATTATTGTTAACCCCACTAACCCTACAATTATATAGTATATTACATAATATAATACCAATGATGACATAGGCCACACTCCTAGTTCTCCAAGTCTTGCCAACATTAAGATCTTAATTATTTTTTCTTTGTATTCCATCTATTGTTCAACAATTTAAATTAATTAAAAATAATTGAGATTTTTAGTATATACTGAAAATATTTTTTTTTATCTTTACAAAATATGTCTACATATATATTATCCTTCTAAAATTTCATAAAATTATACTAAATTTGTTGCCGTTGCTAAAAATAAATGATACACTAGTAATTTGTTTGCAATTTGTGATGGTGTGAAGTTTCTAGCATCTTCCCTAAAGTATTTTTGATATGACCTTTTTCTTTTATAAGCACGATGCTATATTATCAAATTACTTTTTTGTGTATGTTTTTTATATTTTAATTTAAAAAAAATAAAAATCGTGATTTTATCACTAATAAGTATATCAACTAATGGCATAATAAATATGACAAACTAGTAATATAAAGTCATCTCTAGCTAGTCAATGTTTCCAGGGATGCCAATAGGGTTGGTGCAGGACGAGTTTAGAGTTATCAATGCGGGGTAGGTTTGAAGTTATATGGGTGGGGTGGTTAGGATGGGTTGGATTAAAAAAAATTTTTTTAAATTAATGCGGGACGGAGAGGGTGGGTTACTGATTTAAAGAACCAAATAGGAATCCAAAGAAAATTAAATCTTTGTAATTAGTAAAATCAAAAATATAAATTTTTTATATTAAACATTGATTTTAATTTTATTTTTAAAAAAAATTTAAACTAGATATATCCGGTAAATTATTAGTTGTTGAAATATTAATTACAAACTTTTAAAATTAACAATTAAGAAATAATTGTTGAAATGTCAACTAAAAATAATTAATTAGTTGTTAAGATATTAAATAGCGAAAAATTAAAAATCATATATATGAATTTTAATTTTTCATATTAAATTCATTTAAAATATATTTTTTTAAATTTAATCAAGGCAGATTTATAAGGAGTGAAGCGGGATGAGACAAGTTGAAAATGAAAAAATATCACTATAGAAATGGGACGAGACGATTTAAATAATTTGTAAATTGTTCTCAACTTGCCCCATCTCATTATCATCCCTAAATGTTTCACCACATTACTGATGGAATTTACATATAAATTTAAAAAACAATCGATGTATTCATCAGCCTATTTATAATGTAGAGTAGAAGAAATCAAAATTATACAAGGTTGATCTAGAAAAAACAAAGAAGAAAATAGAAGTGAAATATTCAGTACATTAATAAAGAGGAATTATATTATTTTTATGGAGATATAAGACTAGACTATACTAGAAACCAACTATTTGGAACTAGATTTTCCTATTTAAATCGTGCAATATATTATTCCCTTTTAAGGGAATAATTCTCCAAATTAAATTGGAGAATTATGCATTGAAATGAAATAAAGTTTTGACATTTGGATCACGTGGCTATTTTGTCCATCTCAAACAAAATCTAAATATTCTATGTGGAGGAGATGCCGCATTTTTAAATATACAATAGATTCAATATTAAAAATCTTAAAAATAAAATTCGAATTAAAAGGTTTACATTTTGAATTTTTGTTTGATTTGGTATGGAGGAATATATTCAAAGAATTTACTAAGTTTTGCATATTTGACGGATCCAAATATTCTTGTAAAAGAAATTCTCTAATAAT
Source organism: Solanum virginianum (assembly GCA_000787875.1). Classification (NCBI taxonomy): domain Eukaryota; kingdom Viridiplantae; phylum Streptophyta; class Magnoliopsida; order Solanales; family Solanaceae; genus Solanum; species Solanum virginianum. The sequence goes on from DF357762.1 coordinate 113,324, forward strand.
TTCTTTAAAAGAGAATCAAAAAAACGATTTCATAGTGAAAGTATGAAAGATAAGTTCCGTAAATAGCATTTTATACTGATCCCTCCCTTTACCCCTTGCCGCCCTATCCCTATCATCCCTCTCGGATAATAAGTTTTGTTTACTAGTCAGACATCACAAAATAAATAAGAAAAATAATTTTTTAGGAAAATAATTTCTTTCATATCAAATACACCACAAATTTAAATTTTAAATTATATACACTAACAATACATTAATTATCTATACAAATTTATGTAACTTAACATGTTATAGTAAGTGAGTTACAATATAATGAATTGAAAACTATCTCCTAAAAGAAGGTAATCATTTAAATTGATAGTGTATGAGAAATAAGTTACTTGCTAGTTATATCAAACCATTGATTAATATAAACAATAAAATTACATATAATTATTTTTAAATAATCTAATTATATAAATAAATTGTTGTTAGTGCATGTAGAGCTTAAAACTCAATTTAATGGGAAGTAAATTTTTCCAATTTGTCAATAATATTTGACCTTCAATTAATTAATTAATATTGAAAATTATGGGATAGGGAATAATAAAAAAAGAAAATGGTCCATAGCACAAACTATCTTGATGACAGAAGAGTTGACCTTTAAAAAGGATTATAGTGGTTGAATGAAAATTGCAGGAAGGGATCATGGAAATGTGTGATATAGTATGGTCATAATTTATTATTAATCAGAGTTCTCGAATTGAAAAAAACAATTTTTTCGATAGAAAATACTTGTTATGTCTTATTCTGAGGATTTGAATTAGTCAAATTTTTATATGTTAAATTTGCATATTGAATCAAGAACTTATATAATTTGTTGATTTCTTATGTTAGAATTTTTTTGAAGAAAATTAAAATTAAAAAAAGAAAAGAAAAATAAGTCTATCATATGATAATATTATTACTCTCTGTTTTAACTTATATATGATATGCTTTGTTTTTTAGTCGATCTCAAAAAAGCAAAACATATTTTTATATTTAGTGATAACTAAACTTTAAAATGCTCAACTTATTTTTAATGAGATACTTTATAAGCACACTTTATTTATCATTTATTTTAAATTACATACTTCAAAACTTCTTCTTTTTTTTAAAAAAATAAATTGTATTCAATCAAAACACAGTGTATAAATTTAGACGAAGAATCTAGCATCTCATTTCGACATAAATCATAAATATCCACATGAAAATCATAATAACAAAAAAGAAAATCGCCAAATAAAAGCACACTAAATTCAATATTAAAAATTTTAAAGAACTAATCCATCAAATTTTAAATTCTGAATATATTAGATCACTAGAGCGAAGCTAGCTACGTTAATGAAAAATCTCATATGTTTATTTTTTATATTTTAAAATTATATTAGTAAAAATCTTGATTTCGTCGTATCACAGATAAATTAAATATTTTTTTGTTAATAATTTACTATTTGGTGTTCATATTAGAATTTGACTATTTTGAATTTACGTCGTTTAGGGTTCATTCGAAGAAATCGCTCTCTATTATAAATTTTTCTATACTCAAAGCTCGATCGTAAAATTTCTAATTAGGGGAGAA
>DF357762.1:116624-140059 GCA_000787875.1 Solanum virginianum
ATATATATATATATATATATATATATATATATATATATATATGTATCTATGTATTCTCAAAACTTGTGTCTTAAATATGTCATGACATTTTTTTGGTTAAAAGTTTACAAATATAGAAAGGTGACAGTAAAGGTAGATTCAGAGTTTGAACATTAATACGAGTTCGAGTTTTGAATTCTGGCTTACTTAGTTTGAAATTTTTGTTATTTGTGCTTATATTTTAACATGTGTATTAGGATCGAATGAACCAATAAGTTATACTCTAGATCCGCCCCGTCCCATGGTGTAGTAGTTGATATTTTCAATTTCTTAATTGTTTCTTTTCTACTCATGACTTGATCAGCTCAAGAAAAATGGAGAAGATGATGATCAAAATGGAAATAATTCAAATTGTGCTTCAAGAGGAAATTGGTGGCAAGGTATGAAAACTATTTTTTGTAGAAAAGAATAATTTTTTTCTATGATTAATTATCTCTTTTTAGTAATGTCATAAACTCAATTATATATTTCTTTTTTGTCCCACAGGATCATTGTACTATTGAGGCCTTGCTTAGAGTGGTTTGGCTATTTCTCGGACTTCGCGCGTAACAGAAGCTTAGTACATCGACTCTTGTTTTGGTCAAGGCCTTAATTGTAGCATTTTAGCCCCTTCCTTTGTTCTTGGTTTGTCTTTATGGTAATTGGCTGTACTTTTAGCCAATTTTGTACATGGGCTGTCCCACTAATTTTAATACTTAATCATTAGACAGCTTGTTCTAATTAATCTTCCCTCTCTATTATGAGTGGAGAATATAATGGTTTGTTTTCTTTTAAATATAATTCTAAGAAAGTTTGATTTTTAAAACGATATCCGATTATATATGAAGGGAAAGTCATTACATATGGTCAAATACTCAAATTTCATTGTATTTATGTATTAATGCATAAAAAATTATATAATAGTTGCATCATTGCACCTTAAGTCTGATGGTCAAAGGTCTTCGATGTATCTTAATAGCCAACTAATATACAAACACATTGTGTTGATTTCACGACACTAATAAAGAGTTAAATGCAAAGAAGAGTTGTGACATTCAATCTGGAGACACTATCATGAGCAAAAATGGTCGAAAAGTCACGTTTTCTTCCTATTCTAGTTTGTTCCAAGAAACTTGGACATATTTATTGAAATAGTCAATTGATATACAAATACATTATGCTGATTTCTCAACAATAGTAAAAAAGTTAAATACAAATAAGAGTCGTGATGTTCACTCTAGAGGCACTATTACGAGCAAAGATGATCGAAAAGTCAAATCTTTTATTATTCTAGTTTGTTCGAAGAAAAATGACTTATGTTTCGAAGTTTATCCAATTTGCTATTTGTCACACTCCTCTTAGATAATTTGTGTACACTAGCAATTATATAGTCTTGCACTTTGTATATTTAGCAGTCAGCAGCCCACACCTACGGTGTTTCGATATGGTTCAATTTTATCCTTCTTTTTTATATTTGATTGATCAAAATATTTTATTTTTATTTTTTAATTTTATAATTGTAGGGACTTGGAAGGGATTCCACTCACTGTGCAGCTAGAGGTTCATCAAGATTCCAAGATCCAAAAAACCAATCATGTGGAAATACAAAATATGGAACTTCAGGTTAATTTCTCCCATATTTTTCTCTTTGTTTCCCCTTCAAACTACTATATAGTATAGTTTGATCTGACATATAATTTAAGAAAAAAATTAAAAATAAATTAAACGTCTAATCTAAAATAAGCTATGAGATTTATGAAACTCTAGGTGGTATGCTATATATGTATAAAGATCTGACTAATCTGAATGTTCAAGGTAAAACGACGAGCCCTAAATAAAAGTGACTCCATTTTCGAGACTCGACTAATTTATTGTTCTTCAATGTCATCACAGATAATAATGATTTTCAAAAAGGCAGGGGAGAAAACAGTAATAAAGAGAAGAATAATTCCATATTTTATCAGAATGGAACAACAGAACCATGCCATTTAAGCTCATCTATATATTATGGTGGCCAAGATATTTATTATCCATCTAATGCCTCACATAATGCTGTAAGTATATTTCATAATTCACAAAATTTAATTTATTCTTATTTGCGAATATTTGACTAGACATAAAGTTTTAAAAAGAATGAAATATCTCACCAATAATATATTTTTTGTATATATATGTGTGTATATACATATGTATGCATGTATCCTTAAGACTTATATATATATATATATATATATATATATATATATATATATATNTAGTAAACCATCTATTAGGAGCGGAGTTAGAAGTTCAGATATGGATTTAGACGCATCTGATAGCTTTTGTATTAAAAATTCAGTTATCAACATCTGAAGTAGCACATAAAAGATTTTAAAATTCATAAAATTGACATTCTAGCTCTGCAACAATATTTAAGGATGTTACTTCTACCATATGAATTACTTTTACTTGTCCATTATACAAAATAAATATCCAATTTTAAAAATAAAGAGATAGTTTTTCATTCTATACCTAATTTACATTTATTATTAAGTAAAAATCATTTCCAATCCATTTTCCAATATTAGAAATGACTTACAATAAATAAAGATAATAAATTTCTTTCGTTAGGGCTGTGCCCTTCAAGTGCTCACTCGACGAATAGAAATAGGATAAAATAATCATTTTATTTATTGATTCGAGAACCCACACTATGATCATGTGGAATATGTGTTTAATCCAAGTGGAATAAAAACATAAGGTACAACTTCAAAAGCAAAATTAAAGTGTCTTCCTAAATAAGAAGACCTAAAACAACAATCAAACGAGAAAGTCAGGTACATAAGGGAATAAGACTACCCCTGCATTCTACCATTGATTAAAACCTTGAAGGATCGTATGATTTTAATCTTCTTAAAAATTATGAATTGTAATCTCAATAATAATGACTAAACTTTATTACTTAAAAATTTAATATCCTTTATGAGCCGTTCGAAATTAGAATAGGAGGATCCACGTTCCATCAAACTATTCTTAGCTAATTTAGACATATGATTAGCCCTTTCCAAAAACTCTTCTTTTCTCAACACCATCAAATCCTTCACCATTTTTTCTACAATTTCTCTATCACATGTATCCTTCATGTCAAGCCCAAGTCCCCAAACTTTTTCAACAAATCTACTATTCACTTGTTGATCAAAAAAATAAGGCCAACACATCATGGGCTTCCCCTCATATACGCTCTCAAGAATCGAGTTCCATCCACAGTGAGTCCAAAATCCGCCTACAGCGGGATGGGCTAATACTTCTTCTTGTGGAGCCCACTCCACAATATATCCCCTTTCTTTCGTACCCACCGTTAAATCCATCGGAATCTTCGATCTCCACTCTCCTCCGGCAATGGAATCGGGTCGAATCACCCATAAAAAAATTTGCCCACTGTTAACCAATCCGTACCAAAATTCAATCAATTGATCAATCGTCATCGTCGCGATACTCCCAAAACTCACGTAGATTACTGAATTCGGTAGCTGATCGTTTAGCCAATTTAAGCAAGTTCTATCTTCTGCCCACAAACTGCTTGATGATGGAGGCACTGTGCTTAGCTTCTTCTTCAGATGTGCGTGGAGGGGTCCAATTGGGTAGAGATTCGGGCAAATTGTTCGGATTTGATTGAGGATTGATTCGTCGAGTTCTTCGAATGTGTTGAGTATTAAGCCATGAGCTCGTGAATTTTCGTGACCCTCTGTTTTGTAGAGTTGGATGTTTGAATCGTTTAAATCACCGGAGCGGCAGAATCCCGGTAGATCACGTCGCCGGAGAAATGTTTCAGCTCCGGGAACACTTGTAATGGGTTCATCCAAGTTATCATCTGCGGAAGAATGAGAAGATCGGGTAAAATTATTAGCTCAAAAATATGCATAAACTTAGAGAAACGATAAATTATGTCAGAATGATCTATAGGTCACGGAGTCGAGCACTGGAATTAGTTATTAATGCTTGAACAAGGATAGACATAATGTTGCTAACTACATTACTCCCCATTGGGGTGTAACCGTTCCCAAATTTTACATGAATTGCAGAATGCTTTGTGCACTGAGTGTTCCTTAACTCCAGTCCGTGTGTGAAAAAGTACTAAACCTTCAACATGTATATAATTCTAGCTCATAATCTCGAAAGCACAATAAGTTCTCATTTGTATTCCAAGTTTATTGGTAATTATTTACGGTGGGTGCTTTGGTTAGACTAACTGGCCGAGAAGGCTAGCGAGGTTCCTGATGAAGTGAAAGATCTTTCACTATAGTGAGAAGAAAATAGGTGGGAATCGAGCGAGAGCAAAGCAAGCTCTAGTGATGGGCTGTGTTCGTGGTCCTATTTTAAGATGAAAATAACATGGACAATACTGTGCTTCGAATGATAGCAAATACAAATACATGTCTGTTATGGAACATAACGGCATGACAAGGCGAAAAGAGACCAAGAGCCATAGTAACAAAAATGTCTTCCATTCAAGAAATCACTAAATTTTCAACAAATAGTACTAGACTTTGAATCTAAAATCTCAATAGTAGAATGAGTGATATCAATAACTTTACATAGACAAACATAAAACTCAAGTAATAACACAAATCCAATCGAAGGATTGATATCATGAATCATGATCTAAGAGATTCAACATCTACCATAAATATATAAAATATAATTCTAATCAAGTATAAATCGTATCATTTTCATCGAGAAAGATTCAGATCAACTTCTGAACCCTTACTAACTCCGCCCCTAAATACGAGGACAATCATTTTCATGACAATCAACCAACCTAATCCTAACACTAACTTGACTCGCAACAAATTTGCATTCAAAATCATCAAGCAATTCAAATCATGAATCTGCCTTTGTCAAACAGATACGCAATATTCAAACACATACTAACCTTTAAAAGGAATTTCCCCGGATTCAACGAGTCTAGGAAGACAAAAGAATATCCAAAGACAAGATAAACTAATCGTTCGAACACAAAAAATAGGCACACCAATTTCATCAGCAACATCACAAGTAAATCCCAAAGCTCCATCGGCTATAATACAACTAACTCTTCTTCTTTTTCCACCACGACCGGAACAGAGCAAGTCCGAAGTCAACATATCTTTAAACAGAGGCCTTGTTTTAGTCCTTATAGATTCAAAAACCTCCAAACACTTACTTCCCTCACGAGGGTGATCTTCAGGGAGTCCATCAGAAATCGTCTTGATTTGAAAACCAGGAAATTGATCAAATCTTGATGTTATATCAGTGTGAAGTACGAGACGATTGTGGATGTTTTCAGTGAGGAGAAGAGTAATGTGTAAGCCTGAAAAACAGAGGAGTTGAGCTAGTTTGAACATGGAGTTTACAGGGCCTTGTAAAGGTAAAGGGAAGATGAGTACATGAGGAGGAAGGGATGCTTGTTCTTGTTCTTCCATGGAAAATTTTGGAGGTCTAGTAATGGAGATCTTGTTTTTTTTGGAAATTTTGGAAGACTTATGCAGTATTTGATAGTTTTCTTTTGATTGTTTTTGAGTTATGTGAGGTACAAGGGTGGTGAAATTTAGAATCATTATATCTAATTTGTGAAAATAAAATAATGATGTGAGTGTTAACTTTAAAACAATTTAAATTTTAATTTTAATATTAATATTAAATTAGGAAATATTTGACAAGTGAAAGTGTTAGGTGGTGTCTTTATTTGTCTAATAGTTTAAAAAAGATTAGGTATTTGGTTGAAATTTTTTGGATTTTGAATAGTAAAATAAATTATTTTCAGAAGTTGAGAAAAGTAACGACTTGAATAGTGGTTAGACCGACTCTGTTATATAAGGTGGAGTGTTAGCCAATTAAAAAACCTATATGTTCAGAAGATGCAGATCTCAAAGATGAGGATGTTGAGATGGATGTGTGAACATACCAAGAGTGATAAGATTAGGAATGAGACCTTTCGGAGAAGTTAAGGTGACCCCTATGGCTGGCAAGATGAGGGAAGTGAGACTGCGATGGTTTGGACATGTGTAGAGAAGAAATCGCAATGCTACTGTTGGGAAGTGCAAGAGGTTGGATCTAAGAATTATATAGAGGGGTAGAGGTATACCAAAGAAGTATTGGGGGAGGTGATCAGACAGGATATGGCGAAACTTCGTCTCACCGAGGACATAACCTTAGAAAGAAAGGAATGGAGGTCGCGTATTAGGGTAAAAATCTAATATGATTGTAGGGGCAAGTTGATATATGGCCTTGTGATATAGTAGGTTAGTAGGAGTAGTCGTGTATTTATATTCTGTGTTGTCATTATTCGTCTTATATTTGTTCATATTTATATACTATCATTTGCTTTTATTATTAGTCCTTTCCTCTTTTTTTTCATATCTTGTATCTTTTGCTTATGGGGCTTGATTTGTTAGACGAGGATTTTCTAAAAACAACCTCTCTATCTCTATGAGATAGTGATAAAATCAGCGTACATTTTACTCGTGATTGTTGTTGAGAAAAGTAATGACTTGAAAAGCTTGACCTTATTATTTAAATATATTAATAAAAATATTATTTATTTATTTATTTTACAAATTGCTATTCTTCAAAAGTTTTTTTTTTCCTTCCAAAAACCACTTAAAAGAGGAAAAATACTTGTCAAAACAAGTAAATTTTAGAAGCCTTGACATGAAGAAATTAGGAGGAATTGAAAATTTTTGTTCATCCATGGAAGTATTAAAGAGGTGGTCCAATAATATAATGGTGATCTTCTTTTTGGGAATTTTAGGACTTATTATATTGATGGTTCCCTCTTTGACTACCTAGAGTCATGTGAATCGCCCATATTAACGCTTTCTTTCCGTTTTAATTTATTTATTTCATTTTATTTTGACATAATATTTTAAAAATATATATTTTTAAAAATCTATATCAATTAAAAATGTATAAAATATATTAAAATATTATTTGATTTTTATCATATTAAATATAATGTGTGACAAATTAATTAAAATAAAATCAATTAATTAAGATGAAGAAAATATTTGTCAAGTTGGTAGAATTTAGAAATATTATTTCTGTTTTTATGAATATAATAATGTGATTTTACTGCTTGGTGATTATGACAAATGAATTAATTATTGCCTTTGTTTTTTCCATTGGGAAGGAGTAGGCAGCTGGCATCGGCAGAATTTATTGTAAAAAATGTAGCAAAGATGAGCTTTGATACTATCAATAAAAAAGACAATTTAATTTATACTTGTGTTAAAATAATATTATTATATATTAATTTCTTTGATTTAATTCAAATAATACATTTTTCTTTTAACTTCAAAATGCCCATTTTACTCTAAATGTAAAATATTAAAATTGGGGGGAAAAGACGAATTTGTCCTTGAACTGTGTGAATGATTCATAATTCACAGTTAAATATTTACAAATATTTAGTATTTATACATATATGCAAAGTCTAGACGAAAGTTACTAGGTTCCGTAAATTGTAATTTGCAACCAACGTTGTAGATATACTCTCATTTATATATATATATATATATAACAATCCACATGAATTTTCATAATACGTGAAAGTTGTAACCAAGGAATAACGTAAGTAACCTACTTGTACAAGTAGACAAGATATGATATAATTTCGTGTTATCGAGAATATGACCTTAGATAAAAAGGAATGGAGGTCACGTATTAAGGTAGAAACTAGTAGGCTTAATAGGGGTATGCTGATGTCTTGCCTTGTGATATAATAGGATTGTAGGATTAGTCGTGTCATTATATATTGTGTTGTTATTGACCCTCATTTATTTTGCTACTTGTATTATATTTATGAGTTTCCAATTGATTTCCACTATAGTCATTTTTATATCTAGTATTTTTTGCTTTTGGGGCTGATATATTTGCGAGTCTTTCAGAAACAGTCTCTCTATCTCTATGAGATAGTGGTAAGGTTTGTGTTCATTTTACCTTTTCCAAACCTCACATGTGGGATTTCATTAGATAAATTATTATTGTTGTTAACCTACTTGTACAAGTAAAATGTACTGATAGCGGTAAAAATTCTTTACATTACCAGAGTATATTATACAAAATTACATAACCCTAGTAAATTCTTTGACATTCAGCAGAGTTACAGAGATGTGTATGTATATATGAAAACACTTTACACATTAAAGAAAACATAGCCTATGATTCCCTATGTACAAAAATGATCACAGAATATTAGTACTTATCTACATATGTTGCTCGGACTCTCCAAAAATGTTTTGCATTCATGTCGAATCCTCCAAAAAGTACAGACACATACCTCGAACATTTTTGAAGAGTCAGAGCAACATCGATATTCTACACAAGTTAACAGACTCTTAAAAAATGTTGCTGCATCCATGTCGAATCCTCCATAAAGTACAGACACACACGTCGAGCATTTTTGAAGAGCCAGAGCAACATCGATATTCTACATATGTTGATCAGACTCTCCAAAAATGTTGCTGCATCCATGTCGAATCCTCCATAAAGAACAGACACACACATTGAGTATTTTTGAAGAGTCAGAGCAACATCGATATTTACAAAGTCCTCCACAGTCTCAATACTAGTCCTCTGAATCTTCATCAATAGCGACAATTTTGGCAGCAACTTTAGCAGTTATAAATCTAGGATTATTAGCATGATGAATAATAATCCTGGAACCAATCCTTGAATTCTTGTTTTTATCATCATCATCATCAATTATAATTTCTTGATCATCATCTTTCTTCAAGTCACTAGGTGGTAAAAAGCAATCCAAAGATAATCCTTTTATGTTGAAATCAACTTCTTCAATTGTCCAAACCTCTTCCATCCTAGTCCTTGTGTGTCCTTCCGAGTTTTCGCCAAACCTGAATAAAGAAACACATGTTTTCCCAGCATGTGCAATGTTAACGCCATCAATCGTTCGATAATCTTGGATCAATGACTCCATTGTTGTTTCCCAAAATACATCATCTTTAGGTGAATTTAGTCTTAGAAGATGTGTATCTTCAAGTTTTACTACAAGTCCTGTTCTTTGGCTAAAATAGCCCCAAACTGTATGTCTCATTATTTCAACATGGCTACTGCTTCTTGCCTTTAGAGATGAAGGTTCTGCTTCAAATTTTAGTACAAAGCAATCTTCACCATTCACTGTTTTTTCACCTATGCAGATCGAATCGGAGAACATATCAGCAGTAGACCTTGGATCAAGACCCTGTTAACATGATCCAACCGATTAGTATAGACATAACCAGACGTTGTAAAAGACATAATTAAGCATGTTTGATGACATAAAGGGCAAGTCCAGAGCACTAAAGCTTCCGCTATACACTGGGTCCGACCATAGGGGTTTATTATGCATTGCCTTACCTTGCATTTCAGCAAGAGGCTGTTTCCAAACCTTAAACCAGTGACCTCCTAGTCACATGGAGGCAACTTTACTAGCTACTCCAAGGCTCATCTTCATCGAGTTGATGACATAATTAAGTACATAAAAGTGTGATCATTCCAACTTTAGTCCGAAAACAGTGTCATTTTATGTCAAGATACAACTAGTATCCACATTAACAGACAGACAGCCATCTACATTCAACAACTATTTTCTTTCATTTTCTTTTCCAATTTAGTGAGTAAATGTGTCATTTTCACTGGTGCTGACTTTATAAGAAGTGTGTACATTCACAAAATTGTCCATTGGACTTAACTACTAGTACTTGAGATTGTGTCCTAAAGTCCAAAATTCATAAGGTTTAAATCCTGGCTCCGCTTCTGCTTGTAGGGGTGAAGTTGTGAACAAGATTTCGAGTTTACTCAAGTCATATGACACACAACTTGGCCTCTTGATAAATTAGAACATTAATGTTGACTTCTTGACAACAATTTGGACCACTTGATAAGGTAAAATGACAACCCAAGGTCCACATTGGAATTAAGATGTCAAATAACCAAAAATTGACATGAGCAATTAACCCTAGATATGGTGTGAATTCAATTCTCATTGTTCTGTCTTCATTAAAAAACGATGAAGTTTGGATAGTGAAAAATACCTGTAAGGAACGACGAAGAGGCCTAGCAGGACCACGAGACACATGAGAATGATGCCATGGAGTTTGTCTCCAAGACACCTTACCATTACTTCCAGCACTGATTTTACATCCTGAAACTACAAGCTCTATGCTCCAAAGATGAGGTCTTTTTTGCCACAACACAAATCCTCCCATTTCCCCTGCACCATTTTTCGCGGTCTTGATCTTCATTACTTTGCCATTGTTCAATCCTAGACCATCTCCTTCAATAAATTCAGATGCCATCATCTTCACCTTCCCCATTGCGTACATACTATTAATCGAATTCAAAGCATGTTCTCCTCCCGCGGAAGCTATGTATTGTTGCACTATATATTTTGCCATGGAAGCCTCCTGTATCAACCATTGATTAAGTGAATAAGTAAAATATCTCGAGAACTCTATAAAGATCGAATTAAGTCCGTGTATCCTAGGAGGTCAATTATTTCCACTTGTTTAAGTACAAGAGCCAGAGTTGATAAGAGCTAACAAGTACCTAAATAACCATGTTCAAGTATATTATATATATACACACACACATACAAATTACTAAAAAAAGAAAAGATTTTGATCTTCTTGACTACTAAAGATTGAAGAACTAGAAGCCAAAGGCACATAAGAAAAACAAGGTGAACACAAAAATATATTACCGCTCCTTTCTGTTTCAGTTTATGCGACACTATTTTCTTATTAATTTATTTTAAGAAGAATAGTATATTTCTATGTAAAAATAATTAACGTTATTTCTATGTAAAAATAATTAATGTTATTTCTATGTAAAAATCATTAACGTTATACTTCTCATTTTACCCTCAGGGTGTGTTCGATAGGTAGGAGAATATTTTCTAATTCTGAGATGTTCTGTTGGTCAATATTTTTTAAAAATATTTTCTCCAAGAAAAAAGATTCTTTAAAATGAGTCAAAAGATTTTTCTTTTAAAATTAGAAAAAATCAAGTTCCAGAAATAGCATTCGGTGTTGATTGTATCATCCCCGCCCTCCAACACATCTCATTTTTACCCCATCCTTGTAGCTCCCACCCCAACCACCCTACTCCCTTGCCCCCAACCCCAACCTCCTCTATAGTTTATCAAGATTAATGTATACAAATTTTTTTTAGATTAATATTTTGGGCTTACATAACACAAGAGCATAAATTTTTTTAAAAAAAACACTTATTTTTTAAGAAAATATTTTCCATTCTTATTAAATAAACTCTTAATGAGAAAACTTTTATATCCATACAAAAAGTTATGATATATTTGAAATCACAAATATATTAATAAGCGCACTTCAAAAATGCCTCTATTGTCAATAATTTGGTTAAAAACATCCTTAAACTATACAAGATTAAACAAAAATGCCCAATACACTGCTCCCTCCGTCTCATTCTATGTGACACCCTTTGACTTAGCACGATCTTAAGAAAAAAAGAAAAGACTTTTGAAACAGTTGTGATCTAAAATATTTATGTGGTCATTTCAACAAGGGTAAAACAAAAATTTTAAAGTTAAACTATTTCCAATCAGAAGAAGATAACATTCTTTTGGGACAGACTAAAACAAGAGAAGATACCACGTAAAATGGGACAGAGAGTCAAAGAGGCAGTATCACATCTTCTTGATCATTGAGAATTGAAATATAAAGAAAACAAAACAAGAAGAAGAAGAAGAACTTACAATAGGATGATCATTAATATTTTTATTCATAGCTTGATTGTTACATTTAATAGGATGAGGAATTAATGGAGCAGCAACCACACCAAGCAATAATTGAATCTCAGCATTTCTTCCACCAATTACTGAAATAATATCATGATTATGATGATGATGAGATTTAATCCAAGATTTCATATTTTGCCACGACTTATTCTTATGTGATGAATTCACAAACATTTCTTCTGGAATTGGTACTTCTAACACTGTTTCAAGACCCTCTTCATTATCCAAATTGGGACACAATGTCCTCATTATGAATTATTTGGAGATAATTTGAATGAACAAAGAAAGAAAGAAAGAGAGAAAAGTTAATCATATACACAATAACAATGTCTGTGTATGTATTATTTGTGGAATTTTTATATGAGGGGAGAGTTTTTTTTTTTATTTATTTGTCAAAGTTTTTATTGAATAATACAGAGAACCAACCGACCAATGGGGAGTCATACACACACAAGACACAACGTGCATTTCTTTGTCTAAGGTTGTCGTGACAGCACGAATTTCTTTGGACATTTTTATTTTTTTTTTGAAAATTCTTGACTGGTGGTTGAAGTAATATGTTAGAAGTAAATTTTAGTTAGGAGACCTTTTTTTTAAAAACAAAGGTGTGTTTGTTACGGAGGAAATTTTGTTGGAAGTGTCATCTCCGAATGAATTCTGCAGTGCGCGATCTAAGAGGATTTTAGAATTGTAAGAGGTAGATAGACGAATTAGCTGAAGGAAGTTCGACATCTCTTATATATACATAGAAAATTATTTTGAACTTCCTAATTACAAGGTGGTCCAGCCACTGGATCTAGACATCTGGTGGAATATCAAAAGGAATTTAAAAAAAGAAAGAAAAACAAATGAATTTCTTACTTATTTTTAAGTGTTTGATAAGTAAACAACAAAATGTTATCCCAATACATTATCTAGCAAAATTGTTAGGAGTATGAAAAGAAAATGATTTGTTAGAGAAAGTTTTCTTTGAAAATAAGTGAGTTCCTTATTTGTTTTCTAGTGTTTCGTAAAGTTATCTAACAAAATATTATGGAGATGAAATGGAATGGGAAGTTGGGGTTTAGGTGCATAGAGAGGAGTTAGGTAACTTGAAATACTACTTATGTAACTTGTTTTCTATATTGTCGTTAGAAAAATTATTTTCTTCATCTTTTAAGAATTTTTTTCCTAGAGATAATAATTTTCAAATATATAAAAAAATCAAAATATTTTCTTTTCCGTGGATTGTGCCTAAATGGATTCCTAGTTTCACGGCCTAAATATCATCTTAAAGTAGGTAGAGAGTAGTCACACTAAAGTGGAATAATAAATGCATTAATTCACTAAATATTGTGTAAATAAATTAAAAAATATTTTTGTAAATATAAATTTTGTGATGATATTTTAAAATTTAGATAATAATAATTTGAATTAAAGGGGTGGAATTGATTTATGAATTATCCTAATTTGAGTTGCTATTGTAATGTGAAAAGCATTGAAGTAGGAGACTCTTAATTCACTTCGTACATCTAATTTGTAGACTTGGAGTTTGAACATAAATTAGTTTTATTTGACTTTCATACGCAGCAACTGAAGGCTAATTAGATGATACATTCATCGATTAGATCAAATATGAATCAGTCAAAAATTAAAATAGATTGAATTAGTAAATTTATTTGTTTGAAAGTCATTATTCAAATTAAAATAAGCTAAAGTATAGGTTAAATTTAACTCGTTCAAACCTTACAAAGTTTTTAAAAAATTATTTATTTTTTATAATTTTTAGTATTTAATAAAATTATTTTTTTTCTTTTACGACTATAAATTAGTTTATTTACATTTCTTGAAATAGTCGGCGGAAGCCAAAGCGTGCGGCCGACCATCTTGTGAAATAACTTAACTATTAATTAGTTAATAATATTTGTAAAATAATTTTGTGAGAATTAATTTTGATTAATTAATAAAATTAAGTTCTCATTATTTGTTGTTGAGCTTAACCAATCTGATCAGACAATTCTAATCTATCTTCTAATTTACAATTTGTCTTCTTCTTTTTTTTATAAGAAAAAAAAATTCAATCACTAATTAATAATTATACTAACACATGACAGGCTATAATGAAATTTTCACATAATCCAAAAAATTTTTTTTAAATCTTTTCTAATAATGTTGATGGTTTGCTGTTCATCAGGCATAAAGATTTGGCTTATTATGCAAATTCATCCGCCTTCATTAATCACCTATGCACTATGATTATAACTGATCAAGACAAATTTAGAATTTAAATTTTATACATTAAATTTTTACGAGTTTTAGTATTGAATCAATTGTAATGGATCTATATACATTGACTAAAAAAACTTATGTTTTACGATTTAGATAAATTTGATATTAATATTATTTAGTGTGAAATCACGTATTATAATGAATGACCGGTGGAATTTCATCTAATATAGTCAATAAAGTAAATATAGCAGTTTCAACCACACTATAACAAATATTTTGAATCTCACTTCATTGACGACATCTCGTATGACTTTTCTATCTCCCAAATAGAATATTGATATAGACAAAGGTTTTTCTTTCTTCTTTTTTTCAGATCGTGTGAAAGTTAATTCAAAAAATTGAGTTCTCTCTGATCTTTTACTCAAAATAAAAAATTTATACTAGATACATATATAATTATATGATATATATAAATTGACATATAATATATTAAATCTTGAATATTATTAACGAAATTTCTAGATATGATGCTTTTTTAAATTGACTTAAAAAAAGACCTTAATCATGTCATGCACGTTCACACATGAATCCAATCAATTTTAGCAATTGCCAACAATTACATGATTTGTAGAGATTTTCACTAATAAAAATTAGATTGATCACTAACTACTTGGAATTTAGAATTAATAAATTCATAATGTACTCTTTTTTTATAAACAAAAATAATAATAATTGTCTCTCAATATCTAAATAAAAGAATACTTTAAAGTCTTTGTTTAAGCACCCAAATTTTTGATACCTTAGTAATTATCGATAATAGATAAACGGAATAATAAGATCATTTTTATTGTAATTGATAGTGATCAAAAATATTAAATTTAGTACCACCTATTAAAATTTTGCTTCAGTGGTTATTCTCACAGATATTTTGATTGAATTATTGAGTTAGGAAAAAAAATAGTGATTTAACACGAAAAAAAAAAGAAACTTCCTCATTATTTCAATGAGAAATTGTTTTTCACCATGTGTTTTTCACTGAATTGGTTGAATAGAAAAATATATATTATAACGTAAATTTTTCATTGATTCTCGATGAAAAAAAAAACTTCTATTTTTAGTTATGATTGAGTCACCTTTAATACTTCATCTAACTAAATCAGTAGATATAACTTCAATAATTAACAACAAGCTAATATTAGATAGCTTTTATCTTGGATTAATTTCATTAGCTTTAGTAACTTAAACAAAATCTCATCTTTTTTCCTTCACTCTGAAAAAATAACCACAATTATGTATAGCAATTTGTTTTTTTTACCACAATTTCTTCTTAGGATTGATATATGGAAAACTCTTAAATTTAAGTATAAATTTTATTTAGATATTCGAATTATAACTTATAGTAATTGAACATCTGGATACATGATAAGCTATTCATATTAATCGTTTTCTGAAAAAACTTTTGTTCATATTCTCAAGTATCTATTAGGTAGTTAATTTAACCACATAAAATATGTCATCTCCTTTAATTACACACATCAGTCTCAGTTAAAACAAACATGAGGTTTTATGGCTTATTGATGCTAATGTATAATATTGTTAAAAAAAATATGAAACTGGTTAACTTATCTACGTAATTGGCACTTGAAAATATTTACAAACGCCTTTTCAAAACTTGAACCAAAAGTGTCTAGTAGAAAACACTTTATTATATATTCAAGTACATAATTGCAACAAATCATGTTTTGAGTGTCTAAATAAAATTTATCAAAAACTTTTACGAATAGACCATGTGCTAACTATTAAGCCTTAGCTTTTAGCATACTAAAATAGTTTTAACTATAACAATATATAAGTTAATTTATAATCCAAAGTGATAAATTCTTAGACAACCTAAGATGAACTAAAGTTTCTTGTTCAAGTAGTTTCTTCAATGAGCACAAAGTGTTGTTTGGCAAGTTCACTTAATGCACTCAATTTCACTTCACTTGCAAAGAAAACCAAGTGTATCAAAAGTTTGATATTTTACCATAACATGAAGTGACATCTTTCCCTTTTTTTTCTTTGGCCTACTATGGGTGTAGTTTCATTTTCCTACCTAAATTGAAAGACATTATATAAAGTCTATTCTTGCATAAAAAGGTAAGAAATGAAGGGGTTAAATCAAAGGGAACAAAATGAAAAATTATTAGGGGAGAAGAAAATCAATTTATCCCTCCTTTTCAAAATTTATGCTATGATATTTGATTGGATATAGAGATTAAAATAAAATGATAAATTTTAAAACTTGTACTTCCTTCGTTCACTTTTACTTGTCACTATTTCAGTTATTGAGGTCAAACTATATGAACTTTGACCAATATTTTATGACGTATTTTGTCATCAGATCAATATAAGAAGGATCGCAACTTATTGCATTTTTTCATATAGTTTTCAACCATCTAAATTTTAGATTTCAAATATTAGATTTAGCTAATTCAATTTATCTTTGAAGTTTAGTCAAATTGACTTCAAAAAATGAAATAATGACAAGTAAAAGTGAACAGATAGAATGGTTTAAAATAATTATAGACATATATGTAGCTAGAAATTATCTTTCTAAAAAAAAAATGAGAATATTTACGTTAAATTATTATTAAGTATAAAACATTATTCATTTTGAAACTATCTAAAAAGGAATTTTTTTTATATAAATTGAACAAATGAAAGGTATTTTTGTCTCTCTTTCCTTTACTACTATATATAATAACAAACGAGGGCAAAAATTACAAAGTGTCTTTTTTCTATCGAATTTGTAACTATAAATCTTTAGTTTCGTGATGATTGAATTGGCCAAATTAAAATAAATAAATTCTTTTTTCAAAAATAAAAATCATATTTATGTTGAATTAAGTATTTGAGCCTTTGAGATAGAAAAAGAAAAAAAGTGGTTTTGTTTGCTTAAAAGCAATGACACCATAGGCGTGCAATTCAAAGAAATTACACTTGAAGCTATATCCAAAACTTGAAATAGGAAAAGGACAAAAATAATATTTTGAGACAATTTAGGTAGATATAGATAAGTATTATGTAATTGATAAATAATTTTTACATGTTATAATTAATTGTTTAAATTAATAGTTTGTATCTAGATAAACAACTTGAAATTATTAATAAGTCCTTGATGTGTTTGGCAAAATAATAATAATAATAATAATTATAATAATTGCGTGGATAAGCAAACATATACTTGTTAATAAGCTAACATAGCTATAGTTTAGATTAATTACATATGGTCGCGACAAATATCTAGCTGTAATTACAGTTTGAGTTTTGTATAGCTCGCGTGATTTATACGAACATTGTGCGTGATTATACAAAAATTGTGCATGAATCAAATTGTATAACGAAATATACAAATGCTATACAAAAACTACGAATTGTATAGCGAAATATACAAATGTTATATAAAAACTGTAAATTGTATAGCGAATTATACAAACATATACAAATGCTACGCGAATTATGCAAATATTGCTATAACTATAGTTACAAAATGTAATTACCCAAATTATAGCTATGGAGCATAAGTAAGGTATTTTGAGTCGCGGTTATATGCGAAAATTCCTAAAAAAAAAAACATATTGTTAAAGTTATTTTCCATACGATATTAAAATACACTTCATTTAAAAAAAAAAAACTATTAGCTTAAAAATATCTTTGTAAATATAAGAATGAACAACATATATATGAAATGGAGAAGTAGTTTAAAACTTTATTCTGAAAAGGGTATTTCGAAAATAAAAATACTTAGTATAAAATAATAAAAATATTGATCAAATTAAAAGTACTTATAAATTGAAATCATATATTCTCAATGACCAAATTTGATTTATACTTTGAATATTTACCAAATGCTTGAATAATCAAAATGTATTTATAAACTAATTTAATCAACTTATAAGCATATTTAAAATATTCTATTTATACTGTCATGAGTGGCTGAACATAATTTGATTAATTTTTTTTTAAATATTCAAAGTGCATGTACTAATTGGAGCTACTGTTTCATTTTATTTTATTTTTGATTATTTGTGTAATATAATAATTGTGGTAATGATAAGGATGAATATTCATATGTTAATAAGTATATATGCCAACCCACACAATATCTACAAGGATTTTCTTTTGTGTAGAGAAATTTGAAGGGAAGATTTTATTCTCCAAATCTCATAGTGAATCTCTAATCAAATATAATTTGTCATTTTAAATTAAACTACAATTTATAAAAAAAAAAAAAAAAGAAAGAAAGCACTAAAGGCAAGTGGATTAAAGTTAATTGTATTTTTTTACTTTGGCTAAATTATCTGAAGCGACTTATACAAAGGATCATCAAAAAATACACATATATATACACTAATAACATACATGTTGTGTAAACCATATTAGTAAATTAATTGGTCGATTATCATTTCATAACTTCTTTTTTTATCCACGTGAAAAATAAAAAAGGATAATTTATAACGAAATTAACGATATAGCTTCATACAATTCGAAAATTAAACGAAGAAAAAAGTACAAGTTAAATGAAATATTTCATAAATAATTTTCTTGTTTTCATGGACAGGTTAGAAGTTTTCCATTGGTATTGAGTAGGTGAAAAAAAAAATGTAATGATATTTTTTATTTTTTGACAATTAATTTAATTAATATTTATAGCTAAATTAGATTAGATCAATTTCATTATAACTTAAGATTAAATTTTTGATTGTAAAATATCAACACGATAAAATATAATATTTTATAATATAATTAAAAAATTTATAATTCGAATCTTGAAAAATAAAATTTTGGGATGGAGAGAGTATTACTATTGTTATTATTAACACTTGCTTGTCTTTCATTGGACTTTTTCATGGAGTGCTTATAATTTCCTACTTGACCTATTCTAATATCTAGGTATATTTTGAAGGTATATTCCATTAAAATCAGTAGCACCACCTATACAATGATGAGCACAGTACATATACTTTATAAATAGTGTATATACACGTTTTATATAATAAACAACTTATTTAGTGAAATCACACAAGTGTGATTTGGGAAGGGTAAAATGTATATTATCGCTATTTCATAGAGATAGAGAGATTATTTGCGAAAAATCCTCAACATAAATATATCAGTCAAAAAGCAGAAAATACTAGATATAAGAATGACTATAGTGAAACTCATAAATATAATACAGATAGCAAAATAAAGGATGACCAATAACAACATAATATATAATGACACAACTAATCTTACAATCCTACTATATCACAAGGCAAGACATCATCGTAACCGTACTAGCCTTCTACCCTTATACGCGACATTCATTCCTTTCTATTTAAAGTCATGTCCTCGGTGATACGAAATTGCGTCATATTCTATATAATCACCTCCCTCGAATACTTTTTCGGTTTACCTCTACTCCTTCACGTACCGCTAACTCCAACCTCTCACATCTCCTAACATGAGCGTCAGCCTTCTTCGTTGTACATGCCCAAACTATCATAGTCTCACTTCTCTCATCTTTCTACCATAGAAGTCACCCCTGACTTCTCCTGAATGATCTCATTCCCAATTTTGTTATCTATCCACACATCCATCTCAACATCCTCATTTCCGCAACCTGAACATGTGAGTTTTTGACTGACCAACACTCCACTCCACTCCACTCCATTCCATATGGCAAAAACAGTCTAATCACGATATCTAATAATCTATATATATAATTTCACACTGTAGCAAGAGTCTATATGTATAACTTGTATACATTATAACAACATATATACAACTTTTATATACAATTAAAATACAAACATCGTCCAACCACAATTAAGCCCCCGACCCACACCACTAATATCCACTTGAGAAAAACAAAATTTATTGCAAATACCATTAGAATGAAGACAACAAAAAAAGTAGCTCGTGACTCTTTGGAATTCCTATAAGTTGAATGGCAAGGAAAGGATTGTAAACCTTTTATACAAATCAACATTTATACCTAAAAATCTTTTAATCTTTTGTGTATATTTTTGTATATGTATATTTTTGAATTTTTTATTTGTATATTTTCTTTTCCAATATATTATCACTCACAATACCTTATACGAATCAATTGTATAATTCCAATACTTATATACAATTACTCATTTATATGTATTAATAGGTCCAAAATTCACTTGAGGAGTTTTTGTATACAATGCTTACAACATATCAACATACAAATGAAAATTATTTTTTTGATATATTATACGAGTCATCCATACAATAAATCTATATATACAATAATAATTCATATATATCATTTAACTTCGATTATTACAAATCAAAAAATACAATGATACAAATATAAATCGGGATGGCTCATCGATACGTATACAATTAGGCAATAAATTCTGATCAAATACAATTATCGTGAATTATGATTTTGTTTTCTATTTTTGTAAATTATCACTCATTTAGTCAATTATTTTGAAATGTTAAAATTGTATTATTTTTTTAAAAAAAGGGGATATACAAACAAAAATTAATATAACAAATAGAACTATAACTAAAAGAGGCTTATTAAGTGCCATCATCTCTTTGCAATTTATCAAATTTACTCATAAAAAAAAGTAAAATTATATCCAAACACATTCATCTTTAAATAGTATTTATTGAATCCTAACGCTCATTTAAAATAGTTGTCTCATGTCAGTATTGTTTTATTATTATCAGTTTATCATTAGTTAGTTATAAATTGAAAATCAAATCAAGTCGATAAGAACCAAACAAATATTTTTATTTTATTTTATTTTTAAATTTTTTAAAACTGATTAAGTTAGTTTGATTTTCGTTTTTGATTGAAGAAAATAGCCACGAACACCTCTATCTGGGAAGTGCTGCTATTTTTTATTTCTTCTTGGGAGTTGAAAGTTTGATACATTGTGGAAAGTTGTACGAAACTTTTCTTTAGGTCCATTTAGTGATGGAGCCTTACGCATGGTGAATCTGGATTAGTCAAGCTCGAGACTGGAATGATTAAGAACTTGAAACTGGAATAGTTAAGAACTCGAGACCGGATGGTTAAACAAAAATATTGAGAATTATATTAACATCAAATATAAATACCTATATTGAATATTTACAAGTAAAAGGATCAAAAGGGTACATTTCAATAAATTGAATGTTAAATATTTTAAGTAAAAAATTATGAGGACTACAATTAAATATTTAGCAAGAAACGAAGGACTAGAATTAACATTAACCAAAAATAAATAAATTAAAGAACTGAGGTGGTTACAAAGGCAGTTCAAAAGGCCGACTTTATGATATTACAAATATACCCCTGAATAATACGACGCCGTAACTATGAAATATGCCTAAACTAAACAGAGGACGTGGTAGTCATTAGTTATAAAGAAACTTACAAAACCGTCAATTAAGTAAACAACTTTTTCAGTTAAAATGCACTGTTGTCTATACAAACCGAAAAAGGACCTGATAGTAATAAGCGGAGAGATGACTGAAACGGCGGAGCAGAGCGGTTACCCTGCCGCCGACGACGGCGATGGCGACGGAGGATATGTTGTGGTTGATGGAGGTGAAGCGATGTTGCACACGAATACTTTTTCGGTTTACCTCTACTCCTTCACGTACCGCTAACTCCAACCTCTCACATCTCCTAACATGAGCGTCAGCCTTCTTCGTTGTACATGCCCAAACTATCATAGTCTCACTCCTTGGTCGCCGGATGAAGACGCGATACTTACTGAACTCGTTAACAAGTTCGGTGCAAGGAATTGGAGTATGATAGCGCAAGGAATTACAGGTCGTTCTGGGAAATCGTGCCGTCTTCGATGGTGTAATCAGCTTGATCCGGTGCTTAAACGAAAGCCGTTTACTGGTACACCGTCGCGGTTTTTTGTTTTAGTAGCTTTTTATTGAGTTGTTTAGTTTTGTGTAGATACGGAAAATGCTGTCATTTTACCCTAATTTTTGAAGTGCTTCTGGAATTTCAATTTCTTTTTGTTCTGGGCTTTTTAGGGCCCTTTTTTTTTTTTTTGCTAGCAAAGGGAGCTTTTTGGTGCTTGTGTTTATGTTTTTGAGTTTCAATTGATTATGATTTTTAATATTATCAGCTGTTTATTCTTCTACATTTGTGTGTTGCTGTGTTTTCATAACTATGTTGCTCGGGCTCTCTAAAAATGTTGCTTGCACCAGTGTCTAATCCTCCAAAAAGGCAAAAATGCACTACTTTTTGAAAGATGTTCGAGCAATATAAGTTTTCTATTTCATGTTTCCGATGTCCTTCCTTTATAATATGGCACTGAGGACATCTCTTTGGCCGTACCCGCTCTGGTAGCTTAGTGTTACACTCTAGTTTAGTGCCTCCTTAGTATAGTATACTACTAATATTCTAAAATCTGCTCTTTTGACAGTGGCTTATTGACGCATGCTTGTGTCCTTGGTAAATATTACGCAAGTTTGCTAACAAGTAATATAATCTGATGCTTGAGTCATTTAGAGATGTTCAGTGTCCAATTTGTTAGAATCCCATGTTTAAAAAACATTGAACGTAATTCTAAATAATATCAAGATCTTGGGGAATGGTACACAAGGTCCAACTATGTGCAATTTAGGTTTCTTTGCCATCTGGTGAATATGTTATTGTCCTATAGTTGCTTTGTTACTTGCGTCTATCAGTGCTGTGAAAGGCGATCGCGTTGTCGCCAATGGTTTATCGCTTTTTAGTTTTGTAGCAAGGTGATCTTCAAAAGGCGGCACCATAGAGACAAAACAAGAGGTGTGAAAGGTGCCGCCTTAAGTTAAAATAATTTTAGAGTTTTCTTTTCAAATTTGAACAGTTGCACTCTTAGACTTAGACTGCGACTCCAACCAAATGACCTAACTAGACTTCTCCGGCGACTGGCCAAACTTTTTCGGAGATTCCAAAGTCCACCCAATATGTATTTGTTTTTTTTCTTCATTTTCTTCTTGAGATTTCTTCTTCATGTATTTCCTGTATTAATTGTCATTGTAATTCAAAAAGGCGAGCGCCTCGCCACTCGTCTTGCCTTGTGGTGAGGTAGATCCTTGTCGCCTTTTGTCGTATTTTTTTCTCATTCAAGTTCTAGATTTTTAGTATCTACTATCTATTTTTAGTTTTTGAGTCGAAATATTTGCTAATATGTTATTGAGATTTTGATTATTTATATATGCAATTAATATTTTAATTTGTTGGTATTAATTGTCGTTGTAATTCAAAAAGGCGAGCGCCTCGCCACTCGTCTCGCCTTGTGGTGAGGTAGATCCTTGTCGCCTTTTGTCGTCCAAAACACTGACGTCTATGCTCGAGAGACAATAAGACTTCAATCTCCAAGTTTAACTCAGACGTAGCTCCCTTCTCTCCTGTTCTGAA
>DF357762.1:141800-167899 GCA_000787875.1 Solanum virginianum
CAGTACTCCAGATGCAAGCCTCCATTTAGTCCAAGCCGCCCCAATACGATGTGTGACATCATCGTCGATATCGCCATTATTCTGGATGATGGACCCTAAATACTTAAAGTTTTTCCTCTTGGGGATCGGTTGAGTGGCAAGCTTCACATCAAAGTTTGCTGCATCCCTCTCACCACTGAATTTGCACTCCAAGTATCAGTTTTGATCCTGCTCAATTTAAATCCTTTAGACTCCAAGGCGTGTCTCTAGGCCTCCAACCTATCATTAACTTTAGTCCGAGTCTCGTCAATCAGCACTATGTCATTCGCATATAACATACGAAAGGGCTCAACACAGATCCTTGATGGAATCCCATCTCAACAGGAAAATACTCTGAGTTTCCTCCCACCGTTCTTACCCGAGTTTTGGCTCCATCGTACATATCCTAAATCGCTCCAATATATGCCATTGGGACACCTTTCATCTCTAGACACCTCCACAGGACATCCCTTGGGACTTTATCATATGCTTTCTCGAGATCAATGAACACCATATGAAGGTCTTTCTTACTTCCCCTATATTTCTCCACTAACCTTCGAACAAGATGAATTGTTTCAGTAGTCGACCGCCCCGACATGAATCCAAACTGATTCTCCGAGATAGATACTACTCTTCGCACCCTCATCTCCACTATCCTCCATTCATCGGGCATCTTGGCAGTGACTGGATAAATGATGACTGACGTAAATATTTCAAATATGCTGAAATGCAGAATTAGATATAAGAAATTATCACGTAAATTATTGGATGCTCTCACATACTGGATTTTCTCATTAATATGAATGGCATGTGTCCTGTCATTATTAAAATAAGAGCATTTAAATTTAATGCATTTGGCAAAGTGATGCTGCTTCCTCAAGTCTAAAGATCAAATCTTTAAGAAATTACTATGTAGAACAGTCATGAATGTAAATTTGACCACCCATAGGGAAATGAGTCTGGTTGAATAGATTAAAATCCCATCATCCATTTGTATGTCATGTCTAGGATAAAAAGGAAAAAACATACCAGTAAATTGACAACTGGGTTCCTGTATTCAAGCAATCTTTTATAACGAACTGTGCTAATACAGAAGCGGTTTTGTGTGGAAAGGGTTAACTTTTCTATATTATGGGAGTTTTGTTGTTTATGTCATCATGCTCTTTAGGCTTGATGATTTAACCTCTCATTATTACTCGTTCTCGTTGCTGTTCTGTTCTTCTTCTATTCATTTCATATTTTCTTTGGGGAAGTAGATGATGATAAATTCATGGTTGATGCATAAAGTTTAGAATGAAGTATGAGTATTCTGATGTCTCTTTTCAGCAGCACATCACAGTTCTGTCCCAACTGAGCAAGTGCATTTTCCTCAAAAGGCAGTACTTAAATTATGCTTGCTAGTTTTTCTTTCTGTGAATTTGTTTAATATTCAAATTATCTTGGTTTTGAGACTCTATTCTTGTTTAGTTTAGTAGAAGCAAGTGTAATCCGTTGCATTAAGAATCTCCTTGATCCATGTTATTCTGATGTCCATATTGTTCCCTGACTAATCAAAGCTTACTTTGCTACAGATGACGAAGACCACATTATAATTAATGCGCATGCAGTCCATGGAAATAAATGGGCGTCAATCGCAAAATTGCTCCCTGGTAGAACAGACAATGCAATTAAGAACCACTGGAACTCTACACTAAGGCGCCGATTTGCTGGGGTATGGAGGGTTAAACCAATGGGCAGCATGATGTTAGATGACAATGGTATTGACAAGGCCAAGGCATTATCTGAAGAAACTATGTCACGTGGATATCTTGACCAAATTAAGCCCCTGGAAATTATGGAAGTTAGTGGCACAGAGCGCATGTCCAGCCAGTCTGACAACAGAGCTCAAATATGTGAGATGCATGGTATTACTGAAAAAACTCCACACTTTGTTTCTGAAAGAAGTCGTTCTACATCTATAGGTAACAGTGATCCATCTGCCACTCATCCAACTGAGAAAATTGGCGCATTTAATGTTTATAACCCTTCTGCAACTTCAAGAATAGTGCCAATGCAGGGGCCTCTGATCCACTCATTCTCACCAGACTTTGATATATGCAAACTTCTTGAAGGTGTATCTGGTGAAACCATAGTTCCTCAGGGGTGTGGTCATGGTTGCTGTTCAGCTACTACCAATAGCACCTCCAAAAGTTCATTGTTGGGCCCCGAGTTTGTTGAATACGAGGAACATCCTCCTCTCCTCAGCCATGAGTTAGCTTCTATTGGCACAGATTTAAACAGCATTGCTTGGATCAAAAGTGGACTAGAGAATGCTGGCAAATTATCAAGCCTAACCACAAGCCAAAGAAATTCTCGACATAGTGCTGCTCAAGTGGGTTTTGGATAACAGAACTCGAAATGAGATCACTCTTTTTGAGCAGACGAAGCCTGTCAGTTGAGATGACGACCGATGTATCTTCAACTCCGATGTCTATGCCAAATATTGGATTGCCAGCTGAAGTTGAAGGCTCGAGCTGAAACTTGTTGGGTTTTTCTGTTTCTTCTTTGTGACGTTTTTTAATGACATATATGGTATAAGAATGCATGTATATTAGACTAGGGGAGAGGGAAAAAAAAAGCATTTTCTTGCTTGACAATTGCAGATTGGAAAGCTGTTCCATCTTGTAAAGTTGTTGGATGGCTGGCAACTGAAATGGTCATGGTAGACTGTTTTGGCCTATGTTTATTTTAATTTCCATGAACAGTTTTTATTCCAAAAACTCCCTATTTAAATGAACGTTATTTTCGAGCTGAGGGTCTATTGAAAATAGCTTCTTTATCTTCATAGAGATAGATGTTTAATTAGCTTATATCCTATCCTTCGGATGAAATTATATTTGTGAACGAATAACCAATTTCTCTCTGAATCACATTTAACCAATTGTAGAACATTCGGTTGGAAGTCTACTTTCTTCACAAATGTAATGATTTTGGAGAGACATAGTGCAGTAGAAGGTTCTTTTCTGTTTTGGGGTCGAGTTTTAGATAGGAAAATTATTTTGATAAATAATCGGGTTCTAATGCGGGACATAGGTACATCAAATTTTAAAAAAAAAATGCTATAGAGTAAGTTTATATTTTCAGTGGAGTGGAGCTCGGAACAAAGCACTGTGCAACTTCTTCATCTATGGAAGAATCCGATAATCTCCCAAAAACCGCCAGTGTCGGCGCCGCGTCGGATTCCGCTCTCCAACGGAAGCATGCAGCGATGATCGAACGCCTTTCAAACTCGCACCAATCTCGTCTAGCTCGCAAGTCCGATTCAGAATCAAACTCCTCGTTCATCTCCACAAGTTCCTTCCTTTCTCGTTTCTCCGAATCCAAAAACTCCATTGAATCCACTCTCTCTCGCATCCTTCACACGCCCGATCCGCATTCCAACCCGACCCTTAAATCAATCCGAACTCGACAACGTCTCCATATCCATCGCCAATCTCGAAAAACTCGTCGCTGAGAACTCCTTCTCCCTTCCCTCCTACGAAGTCCGTACATGCCTCAAAACCATAGCCGATCTAAAACAATCCGTCGAACAGGTTACGCGCGAAGTAATCCCAAGGAAGAAATTCTCTTTCAAGAACAAATCAACGAAGAAACTCACAACGCAAAAACGACACCGTACCAGAAGTACCAAATGTGGAATCGAAGAATTCAGTTTCAGTGTTAAGGGTTTTGGATTCTCCAGGATTTAGGAGCAAAGAAAATGAGGTATTAGTGAAGGAATTTGATAGGGGTAATGATGAAGAGATTAGGGAATTTGTTTTATCAGATTTAAAGGGTTGTGATGTAATATTAATGGGGAGTGTGAGGGCATTGTTTGTGAATAAACTGATTGATTGTAAGGTATATGTTGGACCTGTTTTTGGGTCAGTGTTGACTGAAGAAGTGGTGAATTGTGTATTCGTTATGGCTTCACATCAGATTCGGATTCATCAAGCTAAAAGATGTGATTTTTATCTTCGAGTGAGGAGCAGACCGATAATTGAGGACAGTGATGGTGTAAGGTTTGCACCTTATTGCTTAAAGTATGATGGGATTGAGAGGGATCTTGAGGAAGCTAATCTCGGTGAAGAAACAGGGAATTGGTCGAATGTGGATGATTTTAAGTGGTTAAGGGCAATGCAGTCTCCAAATTGGTCAATTTTGCCGGAAAATGAACGCCTTGGCACAGTTGATATTTCGAATTCAGACCCAAAAGTTTGAATCTTTTGTCGCGGTTGGTTAGTATGTTAATCCTCTTTGTTTAAAGGAATCATTTTTTGTTTGGTTACCTTCTTATGTGTACTTGTATTTGTTGCTTAAAATGCATTGCTAATTATCAGTCTGTTTTAAGAGGTGAACTGAATAGAAAAGAACAGGAATATTATGCTAAAGTTGTTGCCTTCCAGTAAAAAGTGGTAACTAGTTTAATTTGTGATTAACGTCTAGTTGTTATTAGTATGATTCTGTATTGCTATTTATCGAGCAATATGAAATGCCTTTTTGTATCAATCAACTTAGACGCAACTAGTTTGGGGCATATGTATCTGTTGCTGGTTCCATAATCTCGAAAGAATTGTTGCTGGTGCTGGTGCTGGTGCTGGTGTAGGAAGTATAGCCACTGTGCTCTGCAAGCCTATGGAAACTGTGTGTGATGTTTTAACATTTTAGTCTTTTTGCTTCTTGAGTTCTTTTTGAAGAGCATACAAGTTAAACTCTATCTGTATTTGTACTATTAAATCAAAGGAGAGAAGTAAAAGTAACTATGCAAGTTGGTTCTGGATGCGGAACTTATCTTTCCTATCCTGTTATATGGTGTGTTCTTCGGTGAAACTAGCGCTTGAATTGACTAGACTGTGTGCTTGGACAATGATCCAAAATTCCTGATTAGGACAATAAAGGTAGCACCAGTTGGAGGCTCAATTGGTGCTTTCAGTGACATGATTCTCGCGGTGGGGACTTCTTTTTTCACAAGGGCCTAGTTCCCTCCATCATAAGCATCTTCATGCTCCGGTTTATGATATACTAAAATCAGCTAATTTGCATTCACCAGAAGGGAGGATAAGCCTACAAAGTATGAATCAAGGTGAGGATCTAAATGCATTAGATAAACTGGAGATGCATACAGTTAGAACTTTGATATATGTAGCAATTGCTGCTACATACTCATTTGATGTTCTGAGGAGACAGCTTCAGGTGCAGCTCCGAGACACAAAGATGAGTGCATTGGCAGCTAGCGTGAAGATAGTTGAGCAAGACGAAGAAACCATTTGTTTGCTCAACTATCTTCAGGCTAGTTGCCAATGCGCTCATCCTTGTGAAGATAGTTGAGCAAGACGAATGCTCAACTATCTTCAGGCTAGTTGCCAATGTGCTCATCTTTGTGTCTCGGAGCTGCACCTGAACCTGTCTCCCAGCTTATTACAGGTACATCCTGCAATATGATGCCTCGATGAGCAGTTCGGGGTGGGGATAAGTACCAGGAATATCGATGAACGTGCCATACAGTTACCTTTTTTCTGAGTATATATTTCTTTCCTTCATTTTCTGCCCTCTTTTGATCAATGTAGCTCGACTAATTCAAACAACCTACTACCTCTCGCCAACCTAGGTACCAGATAATTCTATCCACTAAGACTTGGACAAATCGTTGCCTCGGCTGGGATTGATGGGGAATAACCTATTTTGAGTAAATTCTGTGGATTTTACAAGTTGCCCCAGAGGCTTAGCCTCGTTTGTTTTCATTAAAGATGCCTAATTTTAATATATATCTAAATATTAAGATGTGCTTTAACTATAGATATCTTAACCTAAATATATCTCCAAATTTACTAAGATGTTGCATTAAAATCTAAATATTAAATAATTATTACTTTTTGTTATTCTAACTTCTTTGATGTACATAATTTCGTCTTTATTTTGATATCAAATTTAATAAAATACTAAATTATTCTAATTATTGTATATCAATATTTTTTTTTTTAAATTCTACAATGGTAACGACTAGCGATGGTAGTTGTGAGTGCAATAGCTCGTGGTGATGATAATTGAAAGTAAAGGTGTGTGGTGGTAGTTTTAGTGGTGGTTAATAGATGTGAAGAATGATGGTGATAACTAATAGTGATTGCAAATTTACAACAGTGACCGATAACAATAATGATGGACAGCAGTAACGATAGCTGATAATAATGGACATGGCGGTAAAGATGAATGAATAAAATTAATGAAATACTATTTTGTAGAAATCTCTTAATACGTTACATATCTTATTATTCAAATCTTTCTAGACTCATGAAATAGTTGAAACATAAATAAAACATAACACACTTAATAGTTAAAATTTAAACGAAAAAAAATAAACGATTGACAAAGAACTCAATAATTAAGTGCAAATAAATAAGGCCTTTTCAATATTCTGAAAAAATACCTGTTGATATGTCATTTTTTTCAGTTAATTCAGCAAGTAATTAATGTTCATCATCTAAGTCCTGTGAAATTAATATTTAGTGGACACAACTCTAACTGGATGTTTTTAATGATATTGGACCACAAATTTTTAATAAACGTCAATTAATTGACTATTTGAATTTTTATCATGTTGATGAGATTTTGATTTTTCAATCGATTCATTTTCATCACACCATCATAAACTATCATAACCATATTCTCAGATTAATTAGTCTCTATATTTTATTTAAACTCGAACTAAGTCAAGTTTCAAGTGAACGTATCAACTTCTAATAAATTGTTATAATTAGATTTTTTTTTCGTTCAAATATCAAGAAAAAAATTATGTATGTATTATTGTATTTAGTCGTCTATTAGGTAGTTAAGTTTACTCCATAAAATATGTCATCTCTTTTAATTTTACGACTTATTGAGGCGAATGTGTACAGTTAAAAGAAGATGATATGGTTTATATGATTAACTTATTCGTATCTAACATATGAATACGATACACATACAACACAAAATCAAAATTTGAACAAAAAATTATCTAACTGAAACACATTATTAAGAATTAAAGTGTTCAATTAAAATAACGTTTAGTTCGAGTGTCTAAATGAAATATCATGATGTATTAAGTGCAACTATTCTGAATATTTTTCTGGTATCTCTTTAGTAAAAATTCTCAGATTTCCATGGCTTTAAAATGATATCCTAAGGATAAAATATTACAAGATTGAAGTTTGATTTATTTATTTATTTCAAATATAAAAGAAAATGTCAATGTTTTAGAAGTAAATATTAGGCCCTTCTTAAATTCGGTCTGATTTTTTGTAATATTATTTTCCCTCAAAGCATGTGAGCAACAAATTGAAGGACCACATTTGCAACATCAATTGTGCATGTGCAAGCAGCAATTGGTTTTAAAATTTTGTTTTTCCTATTAAATACTTGTTGATGGCATAAATTATTTAATTTTGATCACAACTTATAGAGCAAGAAATAATAAAAGCAATTGAACATTGACATTAGTAGATTGTAGAACGTGCCCCTGATAATTATGTTGTTATGCGTGAGTTGTGGGGGCTCGACAATAGATCAAAAGCATGCTTAATATCATTTGATCGTATAGTTAAGGGTAGAAGTAGACCGAAGAAGTACTGGGGGAGGTGATTAGACATGATATGGCGAAACTTAATCTCACTAAGGACATGACCCTAGATAGGAATAAGCGGAGGTCGCGAATTAGAATAGTAGGATAATTGGTTAGTAGGGTTAGGTGGTTACCTAGTTAGAGGGCATAATAGGGTTGAGTAGTAGTATTTTTTTTCTAACATGTATTGTCATTATTTTGTTGTTTATGCATTAGTTGTGTTATATTTTTGTATTGTCATGTGCTTTCCTTTACTTTTGGTCATATCTATCCTTTCTGCGTATGGGTTTTGAGATGAGGGTTCCCAGGAAACAACCTCTCTACTTAGGTAGTGGTAAGGTCTGCGTACATTCTACCCTCCCCAGACACCACTTGTGGGACTTCACTGGGTATGTTATTGTTGTTGTTGTCGTATAGTTAATTCAGTGTCTTATTATTTTGAGAAATTTTTATTTTTTAATAAGTCGTCTCCGAAATTAACAAACAAAATGGAGCCCAATGGCCTATTTTTTCAATGTAATGAGTTTAATTTGCGATAGTTTACTTTCAATTAACCACTTCAAATAATTTTTAATAATATATCAATGTAATTTTATAAATAGTAGAGGTGTCTAATGGACAAGTCAAATTAAATTTGAGAATATAAAATTGAGCTTAGTCAATAATGGACGGGTCATTAATCCATTCAAATGTTATTTGGACCGAAGCAGATTGAACTTAAATAAGTGAAAATCAAGTCATAATACAACCTCCTCAATTCTTTTTAAGTTCTAAATTTTCTCAATATTTGTTTGAGTACCTAATAAATTTTTTCATATTTATGATTATATAAAACATATCAAATACAAAATATTTAGACAATTTTTTTCAAGCATCAATTTAGGTCGCATCAACCAGTTTTAAAATGGACCAAACAAACAAGTCAAAATAAATCCTGTAAATAAATTGAAACAGATTATTATTCGCTCAAATCTACACAGATTAGACACATCATAATTTCATGAATCGATTTTGTCATATTCCTATTCAAATGTAGATTATGATGAATAGAAATATATACACAAACCTTATCTGACGGAAAACTTTTCAAAGTCACATGGACACAAATAGGGAAATTTTCACCAAAGAATAATAAAATTAGTGCAAAAGGACACATCTTTAGTCCCACCACACCATCCTATTGTCAAGTTAAAAAGTTAATACTAGCTAACTTTAATCAATGTTGATATGAATATACATTGTTGGGCCATTGAATTAATGTCTGGCCTAAAAATAGCTAATTAAGGACATTCTCAAAAATTTCTGTGAGGTTGTTGGCACATGAAGAGGAGATGTCAATACCACTAGCTTTGGTTTGTTTGAAAAAATATAAGTAATTAATGATGTTTTCTTAATATTCAAACTGTATCTTCTGCTTTTGAGACTTGATACTTTTGAAACAAGGATGTTTCGAAAACAGTTTCTCTATCTCTATGAGATAGTGATAAGGTCTGCATACATTTTACCTTCCCCAAATCCCACTTATGGGATTTCAATGGATATGTTGTTATTGTTTTTGATATTCAAACTATATAAATAGTGAAACATCAGTTATACACTTAAATTATGTTGTGAATTTATTTTCTTTTTATTGATTTTGATATATTTTCTTCGGTTGAGATTTTATCAAAAATTATTTCTCTATCTTCATAAAGTAGGAGTAAGACCGCGTAAACATCGTCCTTTTTTATGTCTCATTTATAAAATTATGCTACTACGTTATTTTCACACTTAACTTATGTGGGGTTCTATGACTTCAAATTTGTTGTTGAATTTTATAAATATATTATGATTTTAATTCTTCTAATATCTAACTAAACATATTGAACTTAAATTTATTAAAAACGTGTTTTCTAATTCTTTACATGTAAAAAATATATTATATTTAGACTAGTTTTACAATTATGTTATTGTCAAATTAGAAATATCAATACATACAAACTTAACATAAAACTATTGATAGTTAGGGAGTGAAATATACGATTAATAATTAGGCAAAATACATATGTCGATACTTAAACTTATCCAAAAAATCATTTACTACGGACAACCACTATAACAAACAAAGAACTTAATGGTTGTTATTTAACGGAAATAATATAATTGATGTTATATTATGTTTAGTAATAACAATAAATATGGGTATTTATAACCAACTTTATATATAACTGTCGCTAAAGACTTTAATGACTTTAGATGCAATGCTATCAATTCAACTGTTGCTACATATTATTACTGAAATGAAAATCTATTGCAACTAAATATCTCTTTTGTTGTAGTGAATCTATCTTTCTTGATTAAAGTGAAACTATTACTCTCCAAAATAATCAAATTTTAATTTGGTTATTGAAACAAACCCAATTTTCAAGACAAGCACCGAATGTATTTTTTTTTTCATATCTAATATCTTTTGCTTATGGGGCTTCATTTTTTAGATGAGGATTTTTTAGAAACAACCTCTCTATCTCTATGAGATAGTGACAAAGTTTGCGTATATTTTTTCCTCCCCAAAACCCACTCACGAGATTTCACTAAATATGTTATTATTATTTAACACAAATTACAACTTATAATCCGAAAGGTAGTAGCAACACTAACTAAATTCTAGTCTTATTTAGTAATAACTTATTGGACCTAAATTCCACATAAAATTCTTTAACATTTTACTCGGCCAATTATATTAACTGAATCATCACAATTCACAACAATAGCTATTACACAAACATTGTCATGTACATTAAAGATGATCGATTAAATCTCCTTTATCGAAAATACAAAAAATATACAAAATAAATAGATTAAATTTGAAATATCCTTAATTAAATTTCTGACCTGGCAAGGTAGGGGGCTATGAGATATTTAATCAGCAGGGGCCTATCCAACATGCAACACAGCAAAACCTGCAGTGGTGTTCTTTGATGTTTCTTCAGTGGACAAATTAATATTTCAATCGATGGGGCGGAATTAAAAGTTCAGATATAATTTTAGCTAAATTATTAATTTGTTTAAATAGTATGAAATTTTATTAAATTTGTGTAAAAACTTCTATCCATTCGAATTTATTTGTTTAATTTTCTTTTTAATTTATATAAAAAAGAATTTTTCCCCCTTTTAAGAACTATTTAATTTTAATTTTTTTCACATAACATTATGATCATAAAATTAAAAAATATCTAAATATATTTAAGATATTTTTACTTTGTGACCGCAAGATCTTTTTATTATTTTTTTTTTTTTACAGTCAGCTGAGAACAATTTATATATCTGGATTATTGAGTTTGGGGCTCACATGGTTATCAAGTCTGGTAGATATTTAATTTGAATATTAATTTATCAAGAATTGTAAAAGAAATTTCTTTTAAAAAAAACTTATTTTTTTGATAAACTAAGGTAAAATCAAAATTTGAAGCTTTAGCTTTTTAAGTTAATAAATTCTAAATTAATAATATATATATATATATATATATATATATATATATATATATATATATATATATATATATATAAAATATATATATATATATATTACAAATAGTATAATTATTACAAAGTTGAAAAGTAAAGTAAAGTAGACACATGCCTCCGGATGAAAATTGTGATTCTTTAATAATGGATGATCAAATGCTGGTTGCTTGTAAATTTTTAAATAAATATAAAAATTAAATTTAAGATTATTAATTTCGATCGAACTCATATCTAGAAAAATATCTTTACCCGAGCCTATAGAGATTATTTTCAAAACTTATGACAGCATATTTGGTGCTTTTACCATGATTATTATAAAGCTATAATTATTTCTAACTAATTGTAAATTTGTAATTTCTAATTTTAAGAGCTTAAATTTTTTTACATATTTTATCCTAAAGTTTCCTATCCCAATCTTTATATTTTTAATCAAAAGATTTGAATTTTAAATTTTTTATCATAATTAAAATATTATTAAATAAATATTAGACCTAATTAATTATCCAGAATCACATTGTTTTCATTCATCAACATCCACACACTTAAATTTGTTCGATCCTCAAGACACACTGCAGAATATGGATTGTCTATTCAGGAGCCCACGTCAATAGTGAAATCTCACAAGTGGAGTTAAGAGGGGGTAAAATATACGCAGATTTTATTACTATTTCATAGACTAATTCTAAAAGACCCTTATCTCAAAAATATCATACCTAACAACAGAAAACACTAGATATGAAATGACGACTAGAGTGTACAGCAAATGAATATTTATAAAGACAATAAAAATAAATAAATAAATGACGGACAACAACAATAAAGTATATAACAACACCAGTTGAGTTTGGCCCTGGGGCCCTGGGTATGCTAGCGATTGGCACATAGTGGAATGGTTGCCGGGTTTTTTGTTTTGGTTACAGGAAGTGCTTCTTTGCGGATTCCGATCTATATGACCTCCGGGAGTACAAAGTAAACCTCAGCCCGTGTAAGTAGGAAATCAAAAAAATCTATTCTCTAGACCACCAAGTGATAAGACCATGCAAACAAAGGCAACGAGGAGCGCTAGCTGGAACTGGACTACCTCTACTAACATACTATATCACAAGGCCCGATATCATTCTATCTCTGATCAGTAACTAACCAAATATAACAATTTAGATGCCAGAAAAGTAGCCATAAAAGGGAACAATAACAAAATTTAATCAAATAAAATTCCAATTAATCTGATATAAATGTCTCTCATATATGGCCCAATATTATGTACACTTTTCCATTTTTTGTTTGCAACTTATAACCATTTCTTTTTTAATTTTCAAATCTGCTCACTAGAAGGGGACCAAAAAAAAGTACTACTAAAATAATTCTGAATAAAATAAAAACAGTAAAAAGGGGTTTTTAATGTTTTCATTTTTGTCTAACTTTTTCTTTATATCTTTTTAGATGATCTGTCATTGAAAACGATGCATTACAGCTGTGGCATAGTTGTAGGTAGCAACGGGTACGTTATGGCGTTATACATGACATTTAACTACCACTAAAATATATCGTCAAAAATTATGATCAAATGATAAGTAATAAAATAAAAAATATATATATATGAAAATTATAGCTAGAATTATTTTTGAAAAATTATATATTATGATTTTTCATTTTTTAATGTTAATGTTGGCTAGCAGCATGGATGAAATGAAGGCTTGTATTTAGTGTATGGTGTGATACGAAGATATCACCTAACTTTATAGGTAAGTTTTACAAACGGATGGTTAGACCTTCTTTTCTATATGGGGTGCTAGCCTGTCAAAAACTCGCATGTTCAGAAAATACAGGTTACGGAGATAAGGATATATCGTCATAAATTATGGTCGAATGCTAAGTAATAAAATGAGAAAAATATACATGAACTATTTCAAAATTATAATTAGAATTATTTTTTAAAAGTACATATTATGATTTTTCATTTCCTTTTATAACAAATGTGTGAGTTTGCTATAGTTAGGTGTTCTAATTATTAGGTTTTAATGTTTATGTAATTAACATGGTTAATTGGTAGAAGTTTATGTCCAAACATATGTGATGCATTATTGATTTAATGTGAAAATTGAATTTGGACAATTTTTTATCATAAGTAAACACTTCATCATTAATGAAAGATTTTTAATTTGGGGGTTTTAATGTTGAAAATAGGGTCAGCTTTTTTAAAAAAAAAATATGTATTTCGAAATTAAAAAAATTCATCGTGGATTTATATTAATTTAGTCATCAAATGAATATTAAAAACGTCGTGGGGAAAAAAAGAAATAAATTACGATAAAAATATTAGACCAAATTTTTCTTTTAGAAAATATCGGTACTTAGGGAAAGCAAACATAATTTGAGGTAAAATATTGGAAGAGTTTAAGTTTTTTGAAAAATGATATAAGAAAATATTTGTATAATTCAGTTATTTTTAAGGTAATTACCAGCAAATTGCTATAATAAGCATTTAATCCTGTTATAATAGGTTAAACTATTTTAATCATGAAATTATAATTCTATATGAGACGAAGCGTTGATCAGTCAAAACTCTCATGTTCAAAATGTGCGAGTGAAAAAGATGAGGATACTAAGGTAAATGTGTTGATATATCAAAAAAGATAAGATTAAGAATGAAAATATTCGAAATAACTTTTGACTAGCCCACTAGTTGAGATCAAAGGACAATATGACGAAAAGTGAGACTGAGATGATTCACGAGGAGGAAATGTGCAAACCCTTCAATTAGAAAGTGCGAAAGGTCGACCATAGTGGACTTGAGGTGGGTTAGAGTTAGGGCTAAGGAAGTATTGAGGTGAGATAATTAGACAAGATATACGCAACTTCAATTCATCAAGGATACATGGCCCTTGCTAAAAAGGTATGGAGATAAAACAGTCAAGATAGAAGGTTAGTACATAATCAGACGTATTTCATTCTATTTCTCAAAGTAATAGCTTTTTCTACTCCTTATTTTTGGATTTCTATCTCTACTCATTATTTCATTAGTTAATCTTGGTTCTTATTATCCTCTTGTTGCTTCTCCATATTTTTTATTGTTCATTTGATCGATGATTTATCAAAATAATATTTCTATCTTCTTAAATTTATAGATAAGGATAATGTATACTTTACTTTTTTTTCATACTCCACCTATAAAATTATATTGTGCTTGTTATAATTATAGTAATATAATAAATTAAATCCAAAAAGGAATTGACAATAGTTTTCATGCCAAAGGCAAAAGACTTTTTCCAATTCCTAAATATTTTCCCTTTTTTTTAACAAGAATAATTTCTAATATACGACAATATTAACATAATTTTATTGTCCAATAATTTTGCCATAAAAAATATATTTTCCAATTCCCCCCAAAAAAATAAAAACTTTTCCTCAATAAGTTCTTTCAAGCCTTTCAAATTTAGTCTAAAATAAGTGATTTTTTTCAAAATAAAAAGGTAGAAATTTTTTTTCTTCTAAATTTATTATTGTTATCTATCAACAAATTTCTAAGAATTCTTTCAGAATATTTTTCAAAATG
The DNA here is from genome assembly GCA_000787875.1 of Solanum virginianum. Classification (NCBI taxonomy): domain Eukaryota; kingdom Viridiplantae; phylum Streptophyta; class Magnoliopsida; order Solanales; family Solanaceae; genus Solanum; species Solanum virginianum. The sequence goes on from DF357762.1 coordinate 156,491, forward strand.
AGTATAGTAAGATAATTAAGTCAAATAACCCACTTGATTAATTTTATTAACTAACTTTAAAAGTGTATCAAATTTTCAAAAAATCACTTATATCATGTATACATCAAAGAAAATCACACACTAACACATGAACAAATTTGACTCTTATCGACATCAAATATAGTGAGATGATTGAGATCCCTCCGTTTCTAATTAAGTTATAACTTTGAGATTCTAGGATGAAAAAGAAATTATGTTGGAGCATTGATAAATCCTGCAACAACAACATATCAAGTGAAATCTCATAAGTAAGGTTTGGAGGGTAAAATATATACAGATATTACCATTATCTCATAGAGATAGAGAGGTTGTTTCCGAAAGCTAACAAGACCTGCAATACACAAATTTAAATTTAATTGACTCAAATATAAATATCGGACATCCAACAAAAAAATAACAAATTTGACCTTTTTTGTTTATTTTTTTAGAATGGTCATGTCTATATGAGCATTATGAAGTTTCATAATTAGTCCTCCATAGACTTTGTAAAGGAAATAATAAGTGTTTTGACATACAATGGAAAATGTTTTTTTTTATGAACTTATTATTAGTGTTGTCTACAAGGCGTGGGAAAGAGAGAGCAAGATTACTAGTATTAATTACCTGAATTAATCAGAACATTTAATTACTAAAGCTGCTTTTAATTATTATTTTTTTACCACCTCATTTTAATTTTCATTTTAATTCTTTTTATGCCTATTAAATAAATAAATAAATAAATGTGAAATATAGTTACTAAGTATTTTATTTAAAGGATTTTCTTGGAAATAAAAGAATTATTTTTAGTTGAAATTTATATCAATTTAATGAATATTGATATGTCTTCATATATACACAATATTTTATCACTAAATTAAGTATAATTTATTAATTTATTAAAGAATACTAGGAATAAACCTTAAAATATTCTTTTGATTCCCTTATTAAATAAAATATTTTCCTCATAAATTATTCCTTATTCCCCCCTTTCCATTTCATAACTCCACCAGTCTATATGCTTATAGGTTAATTTAGCCTTTTTTTTTTAATATTTAACATGTGTATTGGTGTGTGATTAAATTTAATATTTATATTAGTGTCTGATTACCTGGCTTACTTTTTGGGACGACACTCTTGATAGGAATTTTTTCATTCATAGGACTCAAACATCAAACTTCTAGTTAAGAGTCGAGGGATCTCAGCTATTCCTCCACATCTCATAATATTGATTAATTAACCTTAGTTCTTCGTAAATTAATTAGTATGAAGAGTAATTAAGATGTGTGATCATCCTATAAAAAGAATCTTAGATATATTGTTTGTAGTGTGTATATATATAGGAAGATCATTTATATTTTCTTTAATTTATATATAGGAGAAATATATCTTTTGTAATAAAAAAATAATATTTTAACACCTCAAAATCATATTTTCTTCAATTATGTTTTTATATTTTCTCTAATAAACAACATTTTCTGTTGGTCAAATGTGTTTTAACAACAAAACATGCATGAGCTAGGGAAATAATTGATTTGTAACTTAACACTCTCTAATCATTAGTGTCCTTTGTCCCTTTTAATAAAAAATATTTTACTTTTATTGTGTGACAATATAATAATTCTTTACACTAGTAAATCATTACAAGCAAGTATTCATAATAAGTGCAGTCATTTTAATTTAGTCCATGATAGGAATCAAGCCAAATCAGTAATTTGAAAAAATATATATATAAATACCTAGCGTATTTGTAACAATCTATCTTAATATGAGAAGTCTCACATCAGTAAAAATAAAGGAGAGATGTTGAATTTATAAATAAACATGTTTTATCTACTAGTGACGCGTTTTAAAGCCAAGAAGATATGCCCAAAGCGAACAATATCACTAGCAGGTTGGATCGGTACAGATAGTATTAGAGTCACTCGTGTCAGCCTTGTTGATGTGGACTATAGAGTTCAACTGAGTTTAGGCGAATTTCAGTGAGGCGGGGCAAAACCTCCGTGCTAAGTCTAGGTGAATCTCGTACGGTGGAGCAAACCTGAACGAGGACGTTGAGTCCGTAGAGGGGGTATATGTAATAACCCATCTTGAGATGAAAAGTCGCACATCGACAAAACATAAGAGAGATGCTGGGGATATAAGTGTTAGATTTATGCCTTGAAGAGATGAGAAGTCTCACATCGACAAAAACACAGGAGAGATGTTGGATGAGTAAACGGGTATTACCTACTAGTGACTCGTTTTAAAGTTGTGCGGACCTAGATTCAAAGGGGACAATATCATTAGTGATTTGGGTCATTATAGCATTCACTCATTTTTTTTCTTTACGATAGGTCATAAGCCAATTTAAAGAGAAAAATAAAAAGCGTTACAAATTTTTTACCTCACCTACTATATATACAGGGAGGAGAGAGTCACTTTTTCGCTTCGTTCGATTAATAACTTTAATAAAGGGTCAAATAACATTCGATCTATCGCAACAAACTATCAAAACATAGTGATTTTCATGAGTGAAATTGATAAAACGATGTGTCTGTAGCACGATTTTATTATTATCTAGTAAGGATAAGATGAAAAAATTATTTTCAATAGACACTCAGAGTCAGAGCAATTAAATATTATATCATGAAATCTTTGACCAACATAAAAATTTGGATATTAGTTACCACCTTAATTAATTAATTAGTTAGTTAATTAATTAGCCATATGGTCAGATCTAACAGTATCATCATTACATGTGTTTCTGACTCAATTATATGATAACATCATTACAATGTCTCTTTTCTTTAGTTTAAAATTAAATTAACCTAAATCTTTATGATTTGCAATCATGTGATTAGTTACGTAAATAAAGAGAAAAGAGGATTCATATTCCTTAAGAAATAAGCATACTATATGGAAGTTTCAAGGATGATTTAAAGGGGAAAAGAAATAGTTTTTCATTAGATTTTGCAACTCGCTTTCAGTCTGACTAATGTTGATTTGTCCAAAGAAGCACTTTGAGTCTAAAGTATATTTTATCTAAAACGATTATGTTTTGATCAAAGCTCGAATTTGATTCATCTTATAAGAACAGAGAGTATTAATCGCTCCATGTCCCCACCGGTCACCACATCTATTAATTATAAATAAATATTATCTCTGTCTAATTTTATGTGGTGTCTTTTGACCTAAAACAATATTTGAAAAAAAAAGAAGGAAGACTTTTGAAGCTTATGATTTAAAATAATCCTTAGATATAATCATTTCAAGAGAAACTTTAAAGTTAAATTGTTTCTAATTTCAGCAATGCGAACATTCTTTCTAGAACGGGCTAAAAATAAAAATGTGTCACATAAAATTGGACAAATAGAATAATTATTTTTATTTCTCCAACTTTTAATTTGACTAATCTGGAATTTGCACTAAAAATCACTTTGAAAGTTAAGTTACTAAACTTTAAAGTTGAATTATTTTTAGTTATAGTAATGTGATATTCTTTTGAGACAGACTAAAAATGAAAGGATGTTACATAAAATAGAATAGATGGAATAACTATTTTTGTTTCTCTGATTTTAATTCGACTAATCTGGAATTCGCACTAAAAATCACTTTAAGAATTAAACTAACTTTGATAAAAATGACTATTTATCACGACTCAATATGAAATCTCTAACTAATAATAAAAAAATAACGTAGTAATCACTTCCATCACCACAACCATCAGTGACAAAATAAATAATTGACTAGGAAGGGATGGTGACCCACTATTGTAAAACCTTGCTCCCATGTGGCTGTTTAGTTTGTTAAGGAATGGGGTCTACCAATTTAATTTTTTTCTTTTTACCTTTATGGGGAGGCAAGAAAATTCTTCTCATGATTTGTCAAAAAAAAAATAATCTAAAGGACTATAAATTAAGTGATAGTTAGATTAATTTTTAGCATATATAATTCAATGTTGCTAAAGCACTTGTTGTTTTCTTTTATATATTGACTCACTCTTTGTCCACTTTCTTATGTCTCCAACTCCAAAATTTCCACTCTCCATTTTTTTTCTCTTCTAAAAATTTTGAACTTTCAAGAAGATGATGAAGAAGATTTGGAGATAATTTTTCTTGATTTTGAAAGCAACTTAAGGAGGCATCCAAAGGGATCGCATTGATCCAATCTCTATATACGTTGTTCAGATTTTTCAAGAATATCGACAGGTACATGTTAAATTCTTCAAGATATTGTATTTTTGGAAGGTTTAACATGGATACAATAATATTTTTTTTTGTGAGAGTTCAAGTAATATAACTTTCTATTTATTATGTTGCTTGAACTCTCCAAAATGTTGTCAGGCCTGTATCGATTAGATCTTTTAAAAATATACTATTCTTTTGAAGGATTCAACACGTATTGTGCATAATTTTGAAGTATCCAAACAACATATAATCTATTACATAAAAAAAATATTGAATTGGATCATGCTATCCCTTTGGACTCCTCCTTTTGGAGCTACTAATAACTTGGAGATGTGATGAATAGCAAAGAAACATCAATGATGGTAGATGAAACCATTTCAATGTGAAGCAAAATCACAAGAGAAAATGTAAGTCCAATTGGAAGCACACATTAATCAATTTCTTTTTTATATCAGTTTGTGTGTATCTCAATTATTTTATTGTTCAAATATCTGTTATCTCCAATCACCACAGATTTATAAAATTTTAGGGATATTTGTGACCTTTGGGTACTAGACACAATATCAAGTAACTCTGTTCACCTTACAAATTTATTTAACATCAAATCCATTTTTCTAAATCTTCATATGGAGATTTATCAACCCTCTTTTTATTAACTCTTAATTTATCTTGTTGAGCATACTCTTTAATTAATTTTCTGCAGAAATGTATCTTCATGTATTTGTGGTCCCAATTTAATTAAGAACAATCAATAGTTATCCCAAAGGGAAAAAATGAATTGCTATAAAAGTTGAATTTTATCATCTTAAAAGTCAAAAGAAAAGAAAGGTCATTTTTGATTTATGAGTGGGATAGTGATGCTGTTATAGCCATGATGGTCATATCTTTAGACAAATATAATTAATTTACATTAATTTGTATCAAAGTTATGGCATTCGAGTTTTGAAAATTAAAAAAATATATATTGAGAAAATTACCTTCAAAAATAAATCTTATTATGTATAAATTCGAATTAATTCAACTTTAGTATAAATACTAATCACCTAGTGAAAAAAAAAAAGTTGGAAACTTTTGATTATTGTGTAACATCAACAACTTAATTTTGCATCTAGATTTAAAATATTTTCTCAAAATTATACAAATATTTTCATTTTGAATTATCTTAATGTTAACTCAATGTCACTCCAATTCTTACTATTAATAGTCTTTAATACTCCAAAGTTTCATTAAATCACTTTTCAATATTTAATGTTTTTATTTTTACTTTTTAAAAAATATTCTCTACTCTGCGATTAAATATCAGCTTTACGTCTCCAAAATTTTAAGGCTCCATAAATTATAAGTAGTATAAGTTTAGGGTTCATTTTTCTTTCAAAAAATAATAAATATTTTAAGAAAATGAAAATGATTATGTAACATGTGAATGTATATAAATTTTGGGAAACTTATTGGTTTTATATATATCCCAAATATTGTTCATCTTTTTTCCTTCTCGTAAGAAAACTTGTATTTTACACTCTTTTCTTCTTTCTAATATATATAGGGGTGAACAAGATGCACCAAATTGTAAATTGAATCAATTTTTTTTTTAAAAAAATTAGTAATTTAGTTTGACTTAGTTTGATATTGAAAAAAATTAATTATATTTAATTTGATTTTAGTTTTAACTTAAAAAAATTAGCTCAAGATCAAACCAATCTTGCATAATTGTTTTAATTTATTTTATATGTAAAAGTATTTACCTTAATATAATTTCATAGTTTTTAATCTTTTAACATATTATTTCAAATTTAACTTGAAATGTTGATGGACTAATAAATGTTATAATCCACAGGTATAAGTAACTCTGATAAATCTTAAATCAAAAATCAAACCGATACTAATGCTACAAAAAAAAAAAATGACACTAAAAATGAATAATATGGAATATTTATTTTTTAGTTTGTATATTGGTTTAAACAATTAAAATACATAACCTAATTTTAGTTTTTCTTTAATATTGAGTCATGTAACTAATATTTATTTGACTGATTTTAGCATGATTTGGTACTTTAAAATCATGATCATTTTCATTATGACTTATTTATTTGCAATATTTATTTATAAATTTATTATTATTTCTATTGAATATTTTTGTGTCGTCCCTCATATCATATTTTGTGTTATTTTCTTAAGAAACACCCTAAATAATTATATTTTGATTGGACTGAAAAATATTTGAAATACAAGTTAATAATATATTTATATAAATACTTTCGAAAAACCAAGAAATTCAAAAAAAAAAAAATCAAGATTGAAACATCACCTGAGTTTTATTAGTTTGGTTTGGTTTGGTCTAGTTTATAAATTTAAAAACCCCCACACAAATAATTTGATTTGATATTTAAAAATTTTGAATCAATTCAGTCCATGTACACCTCTACTAATATAACTATTTATTCTCTCAAAACAAGGGTTGAAGGGCAGGAATGCTTATCAGATGGTTTGGTTTGATTTTGAATATCATCAATTTAGTTTATCGAACTATTTTGATATTCAATTTGAACATTATAGCATATTCTTTTTGAAAATTTTAAGCATATAGTAAGAAACAAATTGAATTAATGAAATTTTATTTTGATATCAAGTACTTAGAATCAAGTCATGCTATTTTAGCTTTAATTTCTATCATATTTTGTTTATTTTCTTATTTTCTTATAACACTTCTATCACACAGCATGAATTCATGAACACCATTCATCTCTTTCTTTTTCAACTTTTCCCAACATATAAGCATTGGAAAGAACAATAATATGTAAAAATAATTGTTTACTTTTTTCATTTATTTTTTGAAAGTTACTTTCTTAAATAATCACCTAAGAAATTACTTCAGAAATATTGTAGGATTATTTCATATCGTATCTGGTTGTAGTGGAGGAGTCACATAGTAATTAGGAGGTTCATCTGAACCCACTTTGACGAAAAACTGTACTCTTTATATATGGTAAAAGTTATTTCGTTATGTATATACAATAGATGTCGAACACCTTTTGATTAGGTCGTATGACTATTTCTTAAAATTCTGAACCTCTTTAAAGAAAATTCTGACTCCGCTACTATTGGGTTGAATATTTTATTTCGAGATTAATATACCACAATTATGGTATTATTTTTCTACCTCTTTCAATGTGTGGTATGCCAAACTTTGGAAATAACATTTATTCCAAAAAATAATAATAATGTATGATTCAATCGAAAATACTTGAAAGATGTGTGTGTATACCATCACCTTATCTTTTGCCTTTTGTCTTCTTCGCATGTTACATTTGAAATTTTAAAGAGGGATGAGACCAAACATCCTTTTTTTTCTTTTATAAAATAATTTTCCTTTTATGGTGGAAAAACTTTATTAATAATAAAACATAATTGAAACAAGAGTACAAGAAGGATGGTGGAGTAAAGGGTCCATAGTGTCAATAAGATGCAAGAATTTTGGACAATGGATTATCTTCAAATGAGAAATATGTAGGCCCAATTGTCTCCTTCTTGGGCTACAACAACGTGGGCCATGGCTCTAGAATGAGTCCAAGGACACATAAATTGCCAAAGGGAGGACCTAGTAATGATTTTTTTTGGAAAAATTTTGTAAATAGTGCTCATTTTTGTTTTTTAAAAAAAAAGAAAAAAATAGTGCGATTTTGCTATATTTCAAAACATCAAGAATATATGTATCTCCGTGTATATAATATCTCATTCTAACTGAATATCGTACAAATACAATATCTAGCTGTAACTATATGTATATGTATGTGTAGCCAATTGTATGAAGAATATATATATCTTCGTGTGTATACAACATCTCATGTAACTGAATATCGTACAAATACAATATCTAATTGTAACTATATGTGTAGGTATGTGTAGCCAATTGTAGATGTATGTATTGGGTTTTCAAAGCAGAAATTAGATGTGTGACGACTAGAATTTTTAGATACACAAATATACGTATAAAACTATAAGTGTACTTATGATATAAAATTTCATGATGTCACTATGTTACATAATTGTAACAATTCATCTTTAGATAGAAGTTCCATATCAACAAAACACAAGAGAGATGTTGGGTATATAAGTAAACAAGTCTTACCTACTAGTGACGCGTTTTAAAGTCATGCGAGCCTAGGCTCAAAGCGGACAATATCACTAGGGGGTTGGGTCGTTACAAATGGTATTAGAGCCGCTCTTGTATCAGTCTTGTCGATGTGCGTCAGAGTTCAATTGAGTTTAGACAAATCTCGATAAGGCAAGGCACAATGCTGAATTTAGGCAAATCGTACGGTGGGGCAAACTTCAGCGAGAACGTTGAGTCCATAGAGGAGATGTGTATAACAATCCATCTTTAGATCGAAATTTCACATTAAAAAACACAGGAGAGATGTTTGTGTATATAAGTAAACAAGCGGGCTGGGTCATGACATAAGTTCTTCTAATATATCACTATAAAAATATACTAAGTGGATTGAGATTGTTAAATTGGATAATTTCTTTTCAAGTCCAAACAACTTTTCTATACTTTGTAGGGGTAAAATTTACGTTCATATTATTTTTAATATCTCACTTGTGAAATTACATCGGTGTTTTCAAGTCCAACAGAACCATATATGTGGCCCTCACCATGGATTCCAACTGCCCCAAAAAAACATAACTCCATGAACCCCACTTTCTTCTATAATGGAACCCCACATTGTCCTTTGGAGTGAACCTTTTTCCAATCAACACAAACTTAATGTTATTATTTCATTAAGTTTCTTTTTCTTGGGTGATTTTTTGGATCCTGAAATTAAAAAAGTGCAATCCAATACACTAACACTTTTGCTATGCACAAGACCCGAAGATCACTTATTACTTCCTTTTATTACTCTTGTATCATTTAACATAATTTTCATGTTATGATTTCACTCATTTTGAATTGTAATAACAAATTAAATTGATGGAAAAAAAATTAAATTGGAATGGTCACTACAACAAAATAAAGATTTTGTGATAATTATTTAGCTGCAATAACATAATACCTATTATATTATATTTAATTGTATTGGTATAATATGAATATTTGTAATCAATACTTTGACGACTCTAGATGTAATGACATTAACTCATTTACTGCTAAATATTTTTATAACAATAAATATTGTCACTAAATTGTAATTTGGGCTTGATTGCACCTATGAATTGTGATTTGGGCCTGATTCTCCTAAAAAGGTTAGGGGGACGCTTTTAAAATAGAGTAACTTACAGAAATAGCCCACTTTAACACCTGATATCAATTACAGTGAATATTGCTAAATATAGCCACTATTAACATCTCATATCAAATATTAACTATTATTTTAAAAGCTACTAACATTTTAAAATATATTTTTTATTCATATTAATAGAAAAAAATTATAATGTTTACACTACTTTTTTTTAATTATTTTTGAATACCTAATTTTTTATTTTAAAATATCGAATTGATATAATCTACTTTAATTAACTTGCATAGTCAGTCAAATTAACTCTCGAAAAGTAGGCGACGGAGCCAAATATAATCCAGGATGGCCTAGCAGATGCTTTTCATCGCAAAATAATATCATATATATATAGAGAGAGAGAGAGAGAAAATTCTATGAAATATATCGATCAAAAATTATTTTGCATACAAATATATACATATATATATATATTTCAATTTTGAACACCCTTGATAAAATTTATGATCTTTCGATTGAAAAAGCATAGCGTGATAACTAAAAAGAGTTGTGAGAATATTAGTTGTACGAGAAGCCAGCCCTAATGTCTCTCTCTTTATATATATATACACACATGCGAGCGCATATGTATATATGTATACATACGTAAACATACACACACACATATAAGAACAAATATATATGTGCATGTGTGTGTATATATTACTTATTAAGAAGAGCGAATAAGCAGGTAGCTCTCCGTCAACATGCCACACACACAAACACACACACACACATATATATAAAAGAGTGAATATATATGTGCGTCTGTGTATATATATTACTTATTAAGAAGAGCGAATAAGCAGATAGCTCTCCGTCAACATGTCTACTTGAGCTATCTGCTTCTTCTCTGCTACTTGATTATATTTTTTCAGCTGTTTCAATTATGATTTTACAATATTTGCCCTAATAATTATTTTTCTGAGTTTCTTAATTTAATATTTCCAAAGCAACTTGATTATATTTCTTCGGCTGCTTCAATTATGATTTTACAATATTAGCCCTGATAAATTATTTTGTGAATAAGCAAGTAGCTCTTTGTCAACATGCCTGCTTGAGTTGCCTGCTTTTTCATCGCTATTATATGAGACCTGCAAAAATAATCTATGGATTTTTTAATTTAACATTTTCAAAGCAATTTCATAATATTTCTTCAGCTGCTTCTAAGTCTAATAATTAATAATTTAAAATTTTGAAAAATACATATAAAAAATCTATTCAAATCATAAAAATTAAGATAAAAAAATCTCTATTAGGCATGTGCGAGCATGAGGCTTGTGACGTGTATATATATAAGGCCATTTTGATTGTATGAAAGCAATTGATTTAGTCAGAATCTCAACTTGAGTGTGAACCCAATAGCAACTTGCCAAGTTTGGTGGAATAATTAGTACTATTTTTATGACAATAAATATTGCCATCAGAAAAAATCTATTGCCACTAAAAGATCTATTTTCTTTGAAAAATTTGATGGTGATTATTATTAATGATAAAATTTTAAGAAATTTTATTTTCTTGATTCTTCATTCAGTGTTTGAAGTTTATAGGAGAATTCTAATTAAATTTTAATCATGCAATGCATAATTTATTTGAAGAGTAATGCTTCTAATAGGATGTTCTCTCTATAAAAAAATATCTAATTGAGAATGAAACAGTCTCATCATTGCAATACAATACAACTCATGTTAATTAATACTTGCTACATATATTTTTATCCATCCTTCACTTTCATACTTTATATAAAATGTTATTTACTACTAATTTTATAGTCAATTGAATTTGACAATAAAAATAACTTTTATATTCTATAAAAAATCATAAAAGGAATGTAGACGGTCAACAGCCGTAACATATTTTTTTGAATTTTTAGCTACAACCACTTTGCCTACATTTAATAATCATGTTGTTGACCACAATGCTACAATTAAAATTTCCTTCACAATTATTGGATC
>DF357762.1:168438-195397 GCA_000787875.1 Solanum virginianum
TCGGATCGTGGACTTTAAATATGTTGAATGTGATATGTTACACTTACTTTAAAGTGTTGTTTTCTATTGGAAAGATGGTGCGATTATTGGAAAGAGAACTTCAAAAGCTATCCTGATATTTTTCTATGCAATAAATTACCTACCATTTTTAGATTTTAAAGATATCATATTTATTTTATTTATTTTAATTTATGTGATACGCTTTATTTTAATTTGTTTTTTAAAAGTTGTTATATTTACTATTTTTTGTCAAAAAAATAAATTTAAAAACATATTATTTATTATGAATTAAATCTATAGATTATCATGATGTGTCAACTTTTGTACTTAATTTGAGAAATTGCAATTTGTTCTTTATATATTTAATATATGTGTCAAAAGTTTTTTGTTAGTAAAAAACTATCACATGTTAATTAATATAATTTAAGATATTTTAATGTGATGTGATGTTGTCTATTTTAGATCAAACTCATTTAATTTTCTTCAAAAGACATTAAAAGTATCAGATTCTTTTTTCTATCAACTTTTAATGTGGACCTTTATTCACACTCGTAAAATCTTCATCCTCAACCTAAGATCCACATGACTATCACCGACTAAGTTCCACATGATCAATTACCTTACGACTCATTTGAAGATACATTATGTGTCACATATATTATTTGAGTATTTGTGGTCCTAAATTATCCTTTCGCTAGTTTTATACTCGTTCTATCAAATTATTGGTTGTAATGCTTGTAAAGATGGTGTAATTTAGTTGCAATTGTCTTCTCTGGATTAAAAATATACAAGTTTTTTCTAAAATGCCTCGTACCATTAAAATTATTACTCTGCCCATTTTAGTTTATCTGAAGCTTTTGCCTAGTATGGAGTTTAAGCAGGAAAATAAATTAAAACTTGTAGTCTAAAATAAATTAGAGATATTTATGTGATTATAAATTATTTTATTTGGAATTAAATAGAAAGTTCAAAATAAAATTGTTATGAAAATATTAAAAAGTATTATTCTTTTTGGAACTAACTAAAAGAAAAGCGTGTCGCATAAAGTTGAATAGAGGGATAAGCGTGTGTTTTATATTGAGGAATATACTTTTCCAAAAATGTTTTCAATTTTTGTTTATATTTATTTAATTAGTCAAAATGTTTTTAAAATATTTTCTCTATGAAAATGATTTGCCTAGTGGAGCTGTAGAAGAAGAAAAAATACGTCAAGTGACATTCCACATTAATTATATCCTCCTAGTTTCCCAACACGCTGCATTTCGCCCTCATCCCCTTGCCCTCTACATCTCACCCCTCATCGTATTGAGGTAGATTATATATAAAAGCTTTTAATAATATTTTTTATATATTAATTTATCAAATACATACACAAAAAAAAGTAAAAAAAAATCGTTAATACTTTTCATGAAAAATATTTTCTTAGTATCGGAAGTAGGGGTGTATATAGCGATTACATTATTCTCATGCATACGGTTTAGGTCGGCTTTTAAAAGGATATTGACATTTAATTTGGGCAAAATACTAATTTTGGCCTAATTTTTTTGACTATGTATCAAAGAACCATAGAGGAAATAATTCGGATATAAAAAAAAAAGTCTATTGTTTTCTTTCCTTCTTCAATTATACCTTTAATTTTTTTAATTAGTACAATATTTCTAAGTGAAGCTTTTAAAGAGCATAAACATGATATATAGTAAATTCTGTCTGTATACTTGTTGCATATATACAATTATTTGATAGATCTATATATTTAATTTGGCAGATATATATACACAATCCACCGCTATTCACTCTATACCCTCTCTCGCTCTCCTCTCTTCTACCTCTCTCGATCTCGCTCACCTCTCTTCTTCCTCTCTCAATCTCGTTTTCCAACTATACAAATACATATGTATATAAATTATACATATATAATTATTTTGACAGATATACACATCCAATTTGACAGAAACAGATATAGAATTGACCTCTCTACACTCTTTCTCTATAGCTATGAATTATCATTTTAGCAAACTATAGCTATTTTTTATCTTATTATATTTCAAATATTTGCTCTTTTTGAAAATCCTCTTTATAATATTATAATTATCCCTCTTTTAAAAACATACTTATTTAAAAACCTATCAATTCTGCTTGTCCTATGTCATGTATGTCAAAATGTAAAGGAGGGAAAAAAAAAAGAAATAAGAATTAGCCATATATTTATACTTTTTAGTTATATAACAAAGAAATAGTCTACTATCAGTAGTCAGAATTCCCTACTTCCAACTACCACTTAATAAAATAAATTTCATCCTATAAATGCATCATTCAGCCATTCATATATTCAAATTACAACTTTTGATTCTGAATTTTCCACAAAAAAATTATTTGAGAAAATAAGATTTTTTTTTTATTTTTTTAAGGTAATAATGTCAAGTCCTTCAAATTCAAAGAAAATGAATCATCATCATGTTGTGGATTTAGAAGTTGAAGTTCCTGAAACTCTTCATCAAGTTGGAACAGGTAATTTTCATCTTCTTTTCTCTCCTTTTATTATTTGGTACCTGCGCTGGAGTCCAACTATTTCAGATTCGTGCCATGTAAGGCTCTGTTCGAAGAAAAATACTTCTTGCCAAGGATTTTTTCATATTCAGAATTCGAATCCGAAACTTTTGATTAAGAGAGGAACAACTTCATCCACTGCACTTAGTCACAGATGTCGCGTGAGAAAGTATGTTTCGAAGAAACAACTAATATCGTATGGTTAGTTACAAACAATCACTTAATCACAAATTTCGTATGAGGAAGTATTGTTTAGTTTAAGAATTTGAACATGTAGTTCTACCTACGTATCTTTCTTTATGTTGAGTGACAATTAACTCAACTATTAATTCATATTAATAAGATGTTAAGCGGACTAATTAGGACTTAAATGGGATTATATATTTTAGTATATTTTGCAGTTATTTGTTTCTATATTTAGTAAAGTTGATTTGATCAATCGAAAGGGGCTAGACGGACTAAGAGCAAGCGAGATAAAGAAAATAGCTGACTTTATGTGTAAAATTTTGTCGCGCAAATTACGATTCTTAAAAAAAAATTAAAATCATTTTTTATATTTATTTTCTCTCTTGTGAATTGACAATTAATTTAAAATAATTATTTTTAATAATATTAATAATTAATACGAGACAAACGTATTAATCATTACTCTATAGGTTATATATCATCATCAATAATAGATGCATGGGATTCACCAACCATTTAGACGGATCGTAAAAGTCAACAATTTGATCATGTATACATTTTTTATTTTTGGTTTTCAATCATGTTGTATATATTATTGTGTCGAGCTCGTCGCATCGGATTTGCATAATATGAATTACTTTTTATGTGTGGTTTATGAGCTATTACATAAAAATGAGTATTTACTTTGTGTGCACTCAAAGATTAATGGTTGAAAGTTCTCCTCGTCATAAAAAAGAATTATATAACTATTTTCTTTTGATCTTTTTCATTGGAGTCTTACCATCAATTTTTTCTTTATTTCTATATATTAAATCTTTTTCTTATTTTACTGTTCCTTAAAGCCTTTATCATTTTTCGCTCTCTTGATTTATATTCACAATTTTTGAATTAAAAATAAACAATGTTAAATTCACAATGTTATAATTGAAGATGGAGAATGTTTATGATTTGAACAATTTTTTTAGGGAAAAGGATCAAAAATACCCCTCGAGTATCGATTATTATTTCACTAGATTCTTGCCGTTAAAATTAGTTTATTTATACCCCTTTCGTTAATAAACTCACTATATTTACCCCTTAATTGGATGGAAAACCTAAATCATTTAAAATTAATCTGATTTCTTTGATAGACCCGTTCCTGTTTGACCCATACCCCAACCCATTTCCTCATTCTTCTTCTTCATCTGGTTCCTCAATTTCTACAGCAAAAACCTTCATCAACATCAAAGAAACAGACACTGCTATTACTGTCGGAGCATCGGTGACTATGTTCACATGAAATTTAGATACTCGTATTTTACTGTAACTATCATAAACAAATAGATGTTTCTCTAGCTTTAGATATTAACAATGCAAAAAAAGCAAATCAGAACCTATATGTGAAACCAAATGAAAATAACGATGACCAATATGACCACGAGGAAGCAAAAGGAGACAGTGGCGGGGCAAAATCCAGATCAGCAATCGGGTTAATTTTAAAGGATTTGAATTTTTCATCCAATTGAGGAGTAAATGTGATGAGTTTATTAACGGTGGGGTATAAATAAACTAATTGTAACGATAGGGATCTAGTAAAACAATAATCGATACTTGAAGGATATTTTTAACCTTTTTTTTTTAATTACGTATTAATTTTTATATCAAATGGGAACGCATAGGAATTTATTAACTAGTTTAGACGTATAGTGAAGTCAACAATTTGATTCTACAAGTCTAAAGATATTTTTGGTTGGAGCACCTTTTAATAGACATAAAATGTATGTTATGATCATCATTTTCAAATTTTTGAGGTCCATCCCTTAATGGACTTTTGGGCAAAAATATGTGAATTTGTCAACTATTTTTGATGGAGAGTAAAAGTCAACAATTTGATCTATAAAGTTTTATTTTATAGTCATCACATTAAAATTAGATATTTTATTTTATTTATATATTTTCGTATATCAAGATGGATTCTTTCTAATACTATTCTTAATGCTTTCTTTAGTTTATATTAAGCAAATGATAATGAATTATTTAAAGTTTATTCTTCATTTAATAAGGTTATTAACTACTTTGTATTTTTTAGGAGAAAATTTGAGAATAACTAAAAAGGTAAGCGTAAAAAGTAGCATTTTATTTATGTACTAATTTTTTTAAAGATTGCATTAGTGAATACTCCCTTCGTCTAATTTTACTTGACCGCTATACTATTTTGGGATGTTCAGCAATACTTGTCTACTTTATAAAATCAAGAGACAATTTTACACTTAATTTCTAATCTACCCTTATCATTAATTATAATCATTTCTCGATTACATTTTTCAAGACATCATATTTATTATATTCAAAGGGTAATTTAGTAAAATTACTTCATCATTTACTACTTCTTAATCCATGTGCCAAATCAATGGGGGTCAAGTAAAATTAGACGGAGAGAGTTACTAAATAGCTACATTAAACAATACTCCCTCCGTTCATATTAAGTTAATTGTTAGAAAATTTTTTATGTTTCAAAATGAGTGAATTGTTCACTTTTCAAGGTATGTGCTAGAAATTCTGTTCAATTTTACCCTTCATTAATTAAGTTTCTAATGTTGAGTTTTGTATGAGAAATAAGTGATGCATTAAATGAGTGTGTCGGATTTGAAAAGGGTAAAAATGAAAAAATATAATTAAAATTTTTCTTTATTTCTTTTTCTTAATATGTGTGAAATGACACAATAATTCACTTAATATAAAACGGAGGGAATAATAATCAAATTTAGAGTCTTAAAGTATTATTAATAAAGCTAATTTAATAAATTACATCTCTAATTAAAAAAATTATAAGAAATATATCAAAATTAATATGAGTCAAAATGTCAAATAATATGAAACGAACAGAGAGGAGACAGTATCAAGTGATGGCACTAGTACCTAGACAGTATCACACAACATGAGAAATCCCAACTTGTCCTCCAATTAAGAGCTTCATTTAATATATTGTCTCAAAATAACTGTAATTTTAATTTAAAATTAATTTGACAACAATTTTTAATTTAAATATAGTATTGCTTCCATCTCAAATTATTCTCATAATTTTTAAGAATAATAAATTTAAATCAATTTAATCTTATTTAACTTTAAAAATAGGTAAATTGACTTTCAAAAAATAAAATATAACAACTAAATTGGGACAAAGGCAGTAATAACTATTCTCAGAAACTATATTCATCTCAATTATGGTACTTAAATAGTATGAATATTCGATGAATAAAGATTATATCTTAACATTTAATTAATAAAGGTAAAACAGTTTAAGCCCTTCCTAATTAATGTTTCATGACAAATAATTTGAGATGGAGCCTTAAATCAAATTGTGACAACATATATGTTGATATTGCTTGTACAAAATTTTGCACACACTATATTGTAGAAAATAACCTACCTTAATTATTATTAGGATACAAATCTCACTTTTAATTTATAGAGGGTTAGTTACCACTAGTAAAGTTGTTGTCATATGATCAAGAGGTCACGGGTTCAAACTTTGAAAATAGTCTCTGATAGATATACAAGATAAGACTACGTACAATAGACCTTTGTGGTCAGGCCTTTCCCCGGTGTTAGGATCTACATCAGATCTATTGAGAGATCAAAGGAAGAAGAAGATGGAAATCATGTTTGAAGAACATGAATAAAAAACGGGAAGACCAAATATATTAACGTGGTAACACCTAATTACTTAGGCAACTTTCACGGGTGTAATATATATATATATATATATATATATATATATATATATATTAAATGTATACAGAGTATTTTTACATGAAAAATGAACAGTGCAGCTTGACCCGCGAGGTTGACAAATATTTAACAGTACATTAAATATTACCAGGCTCCATAACCTAACAATTCTCCCACTTAGAGAGTGATCTAGTCAACAACAACGAAAAATAAATTTGCATCATTAATATTTAAATTACACCACAACAATCATCTTCCTAGCAGCTACAAAAGACCAACCAAGGTTCTACACAACCTTAGTTTCCCAGCATCAACACATTTAGTCAACATGTCTGCCGGATCCTTTGCACCTTCTATCTTTTCCAAACACATATCACCATCTTCAACTGATTTGCGAGTAAAATGGTACCTTCTTCTAATGTATTTTGTCTTCACATGTCTTTTAGGTCACATGATAGAGTAATTTTGAGACTGTCGATGTATAGAAGTTAAACTATGTTTGATTATGTCTAATAATGTTTGTATTTTTTGAAAATGTAGATTCATGGTTTCAAGTTGGAGTTGTATTGAGCACTGGTATCAACAGTGCCTATGCTCTAGGATATGCTGGCACAATTATGGTTCCTCTTGGTTGGAGTGGTGGTGTCATTGGTCTTGTTTTATCAACAATTATATCATTATATGCAAGTACTCTAATGGCAAAAATACATGAATATGGTGGAAAAAGGCATATTAGATACAGAGATCTTGCAGGATTTATGTATGGTAAGTCTCCAAATCATTAATTTATGTGATGATATTTGATTAAACACAAAATTTAACTGAGAAATCATGGTATTATGTTTTTGAGAGTTTTGCATATGAACTGTCAGATATTCACATTTTTTTTCCTTCAGTTATTATCAATTACTTATCTAAATGCACCTCAATCATCAGTTGTTCTCTTTTCCTCACAATGGTGATAATAAGGGACGACTCATAGTTCAGGTAGAGACGAAGTCAGAATTTGAAGTTTATGGATTGAGAATTCTAATTCTTTTAGGTTTTTGAGTTCTAAATTAATAATTTGTACATATTTAATAAAGTTTGAACCAAAGTTACTAGGTTTGTGTTCGAGCCGAACCTTGTAATTAACCAATAAATTTTGGCTTTGCCTCTAAATTTGGATGTGTTTTGATAAATAGTTAGTAATACTATTTGGTAGAAAAAGCGAACACATGATAGTTCAGATAGAAAACTCGTAAAAGTGTGATTTGATCACTAACTCTTAATAAATAAATATAAGAATAAATTTATTATTTAAAATAAGTCATAAATATTTGTGTAATTACTAAAATGTACAAACCAAACCAGAAAACCGCACCAAACTGAAAATTCAAACCAAGCAAAGATTTGTTCTTGAGGTTTACAAGATTTAAATTCCTTTGATTTGGTTAATGTTGCAGGTCGAACAGCTTATATAATTGTTTGGGCATCACAATATGCTAATCTTTTTTTGATAAATATTGGATTTATCATTTTGGGTGGACAAGCCTTAAAGGTATAATAAATTCCCTTGTACCCTTTTCTCCTAGTCTAAATATTTATATTTTATGTATCTGACGTCGATATTTTTGAAAATGCGAGCAACATAGACTAGCGTACAAGACCATGGCATGTATTGTCTAGACCTTACAGATTTATCCCTTGAGTTATGCTATATCGAGCCTAAAAGTACGCGTACAATGTAAACTTATGTTTGTCTTATAACAAATACTAGTACTCTTAATTTTTTTCCCTTCAAATTTCATGTCCAAATGCCCACAAAATTTGCTTAAAATGTCATATGCACCTCTTTTTCGTTAACTTGTCAACCTATAAGCTTGTTAGTCGAAGGTATCATACGCGCCTATACTTGGAAACTTGTCGGTCTATAAGTCTGACAGTCCTTCTCTTTGATCCACCCTCATCAGCCCGTCCTTCGTCATGTTTGCACATATCCAGTCTCCCTATACATATAATGAAACATGAAGATAAATACAATATTGTCAAGTTAATTTTATCAAATCTCTCAATAAGCACATGATGGTTCTTATTTTCTGAAACAACTTCCTCTTTGTTTGTATAATTGGCAGGCTTTCTATCTTCTCTTTAAGGATGACGATCAGCAGCTACAAAAGACCAACCAAGGTTCTACACAACCTTAGTTTCCCAGCATCAACACATTTAGTCAACATGTCTGCCGGATCCTTTGCACCTTCTATCTTTTCCTTGCTGGAGTAGCATGCGTTTTATTCGCTATCGCTGTTCCTACCTTGTCATCCTTACAAATTTGGCTGGTGATTTCATCCGTGTTCAGTCTAATTTACCTCACTATAGCCTTTGTATTGGCTCTTAGAGATGGTATGCAGAAAAAAATGTAACAGTTAATTATCATTGCGCTCATGAAGAAGTAACTGCATTGTATGTAAATTAATGAAGTCTTTTTTTTTTTTGATTGGTGAATTGCAGGTATTAATGCCCCTCCAAGGGACTATAGTATTCCAGGATCGAAAATAAACAGAGTTTTTTCGACAGTTGGTGCAGCTGCAAATCTTGTTTTCGTATTCAACACAGGAATGATTCCAGAGATCCAGGTAACTTACCTGGAAATTTGAAACTTTTGGGAAGAATAGAACATTTTCGCGTCTTGTCTCTCTTGCTAGTAGTATATCTAAACTATGACCTCTGCTTGAAGTACTTTACGCGAAGAATCAGTTTCATGTGATTTTATTTGATTCTGACGAGTTCCGTTTAATCTTTTGTTTAACAGGCTACTGTGAGAGCACCTGTTGTAGACAACATGTTGAAAGCCCTGTATTTTCAGTTTAGTTTAGGGTCTGTGCCTGTTCATGCTGTTACTTACGTTGGGTACTGGGCGTATGGATCCAGTTCATCGTCTTATTTGCTCAACAATGTCAGCGGTCCAGTTTGGGTTAAGGCATTGGCGAATATTACAGCATTTTTGCAAGCAATCATAGCTTTACATGTAAAAATAGTCTTTCCACTTTGGGTTTTATAGTTTTGAGTTTAACTTCTATATACTGACAGTGTATGATCACTCCATTCTCATGTTACATTGCCTTGTTTTTGGTTACTGTAGGTATTTGCATGTCCAACGTATGAGTACTTGGATACCAAATACGAGATTAAAGGAAGTGCAATTGCTATTCGGAACCTAGCATTCAGAGCTCTAGTCAGAGGAGGTTATCTCGCGCTTACTACTTTCCTATCTGCTTTGTTACCTTTCTTGGGAGATTTCATGAGCCTTACTGGTGCTATCAGCTCGATTCCACTCACGTTTATTCTTCCGAACCACATGTATATAATTGCCATGAAAAAGAAACTGTCCTCATTACAAAAGAGTTGGCATTTGCTCAATGTTGTCTTTTTTAGTGTCGTAGCTGCAGCAGCGTTAGTAGCTGCTTTCAGGCTTATAGCAGTGGACTCGAAAAATTACCACACATTTGCTGATTTATAGTTTCCTAGTGGAATGGAACGTCTCTCATCTGGCGTTCCTCACAGAGGTATATGATTGTACTATATATATCAGATAAATGATATTATAAAACGGATTCAGATTGATTTTGATGAAACGTGGGAAGGAAATCAAGTTCATCATTTCGCGTTATAAACTTGAGGACTTAAATGCGTGTTTGAATCATACTCATTCTTATTATGTGCATCTTGTAATGCTTAGTTGCTTACCATGTGATATCACTGCTTATGAGAGCTAGACAAGTTATTACTGCAGTATCGGTTATCAACTAAGAAGACAGACGTTGTTCCCAGAACCTACTTAAATAGGTTCAACCCATTCCATTAGTACGAGACCTTTTGGGAGGTTTCCAAAAACAAATCCGTGCTTGACCCAAAGCTCATTCTCTTGCAAAGACGTAAGGTAAGGCTGCGTACAATAGATTCTTGTGGACCCTGCACATGGTACAAATCCGTGCTTGACCCAAAGCGGACAATATCATGGGTTGGGTGTGGCTGTGCACGGTCCCTACAAAAAATGACTCTCATATTCACACGTCCTTCCTTCGTTGATACCTTAACTATTCAAGTTGTTCTTCACATACAACGAAAATCAGAAACGATTGATAACCAGTACATCCAGTTTTGTTCCTACTTATTCTTAATAGTAAGCCAACTAGCATAGGAATTCCGTACTTAGTCAGTAGCCAAGTCAGAAATTTCGTTAAGGATACTTTCAAGGTTATAGTCCTAACAATACTTTCAATATGCAAGCTCTCTATAGTGGCAGCAGAAATATTGTTAGGTAACTCTCATCAACTGAAATGTTCTAATTTTCTATGTTATGCTCTTTGCCGTAATGCATAAACCATTGCGCACTCTCTCTGTCTCAATTTATGTGACTTATTTAACTCTGCATCAAGTTTAAGAATAAACGAGAAATAATGGCAAACTGGTGTGACTAAGGGCGTGCATTTGGTATGCAATTCGATATTTCTAAAGTTCTAATCGATAACTGAAAGTAGATATCAAATACCGATAAACAATGTAAATAGGAGTGGATAGTATTTGATTTGATATTTCCACTCTCACGTTCTAACTTCATGAACTTTGCGACATACGTCAATCAAGACATCTAGATTACTTGTTAATGTTACCCATATATATGCCATTACCCATATATATGATAAACGTTGCTTTTATATTAGATATTTCTAAAGTTTAATTTTGATAATACGATGATCAATAATTAAAAATAGATATCAAATATTGAACTTTTAAAGTTCAATTAAGTACAATAATTGAACTTGGGTACGGTAAATCCTGAATCAATTTGATAATTCAATTTTCGATGATTTATGCTCACCCTAACACTACACTAAATCATATAAAATAATTCTTTTCATCTGTACTTAACAACAAATTTAACACAATAAGTATTTTTTGAAAAAATTTCTCAATCGATGTCCATTATTTAAAAGGAAAACACGACTAAAAAGAAATAAATCCAAAACTCAAAATCTAGTTACCTAAATTGTCACGTCAAAGGTGTTAGTCATGTCTTTAAAAAAATTGTTTATGCTCTCAATTATTATTATTTTAATTATTTTTTTTTCTATCTCATATTATATGAGCATCTTTATATAAATATAATGATTTATTAAATTAGGATAGAATTAATCATTCTTTTCTCATATTACCTCACTATTAATATAATATTTAAAAATTTCAAGGAGCTGATTAATTACTTTCACGTTCAAAGAGTAAATTATTCTTATATTTATATAGTATTTTTTTAAAACTTATTTTAATATATATATTCACTGACACGGCTACAAGAATGTTTGTTGTCCTTTTTTTTTTTATCATATCTAGTTTATTTTACTATAGGTTTTTGAGACAAGGATTTCAAAAAAAAAATAGCTTGTCTACTTCTATGAGCTAGTGGTAAGTCTCGTACATTCTGCCTAGACTCCACTTGTGAAATTACACCGGATATATTGTTATTGTACTGCTACAGCAATGTTGATGTAAAATATGGACAATAACAGTTATGGCCCCAACAATTGGGTCCTGACAAATCTAAAAGCAAGCAACCCATAACTGTCCAATCATGGAGCAAGCAAGTGGGACAAATGAGAATGGCAAATAATGTCTGCTGCAATTGCAAATAGGAAACGCCCATTTCACTACTATTGGAGAATTTACAGAGCTTATCTTGCTTTTGATTTCCATGTCAACGACGTCGTTTGATCATCCCCTTCTCCCAAATGTGCGGAATGATGAAAAATTGGACATTTATATTCCTAATTCTGCACATCAAGTTAGTAATGGTCTCTTTCTCTTACAAAATACTCTTTTGGGGATTTTTTTTTTTGGTGAATTTATGCTTGATTATTGAGATTAGTATTTATGTTTGGAGTAATGGTAAAGTTTCTGTCGGTGATCAGGAGGTTCAAGCCTTCAAAACAGCTTCAAGGTAAGGCTGCTTACGATAAATCCTTATGGACCCTTGGGAGTTTTAGTGCACGGACTTAACCTTTATGCTTGATTATGTTCAGAAATGAAGTGAATTGTCATGGCTATTGTAGAAACCTGGTTGAGTCTTTGAATATAGAAAGAATATAGAAATAGGCTAAGAATTCACTTTGAATGAAGAAATTAAGAATATTGTTTCTTGGTATCTCATTCTCTTGCAAAGACGTAAGGTAAGGCTGCGTACAATAGATTCTTGTGGACCCTGCACATGGTGGGAGTTTTAGTGCACCGGACTTACCCTTTATGCTTGATTATGTTCAGAAATAAAGTGAATTGTCATGGCTATTGTAGAAACCTGGTTGAGTCTTTGAATATAGAAAGAATATAGAAATAGGCTAAGAATTCACTTCGAATGAAGAAATTAAGAATATTGTTTCTTGGTATCTCATTCTCTTGCAAAGACGTAAGGTAAGTCTTGAATATAGAAAGAATATAGAAATAGGCTAAGAATTCACTTCGAATGAAGAAATTAAGAATATTGTTTCTTGGTATCTCATTTGGTCAAATTCAAAATCAAGTGTCCCTTGTTTAATATGTAGACTAAATTATAATCCTTGGACTGATTTATCACACTAGGAGATGGGATAATAATTCCATGTTCGACTGTATATGGACTATGGTGAGATATCCCATAATTAAGCATGGAGTGAAATTTATATTGCGTTTGATTGACGGTATAAATTTATACGATCCCTTAAGAGTTTTGAAGAAGTTCATTGTTTTAACTAGAACCCAAGGATGTAAATGAGCAAACAAGGTTAATGTCTTTCTTTTGGAGTTAATTACAAATGCACCTTTTCATATGATAAGTCTTGTGATTGGAGGCCGAGCCGAGATGTTTAGTTGATGGGTTCTGAACCATAATCTTTTTACCTTACTTGGTTCTGGATTGATTAACACAAATATAGAGTTTGAACCAAATCTAATGGATTTTGCCGAATATGTAGCTTTAAGGCTGCCCCTGTCCTTGCTTTGTGATAAAACATGAAGTCTGTGACCACTGCGTAGGGGGATGTAGAGTGTGAATTATGGTTGAACCCAACATCTTTGTCTCGGACCCTTTGTATGTGTTAAAAAATTTACTCTTCAATGAGTAAATTAAATGGTATGTAGTAGAATCCGGAATTTGAACCTATAAAGTTCAAATCTTGAATCCACCTCTGCCTCTTCAAATATCATTCAATTCATCTATATCCAGGTAAAACTACATACTAAATGAATACATGACATGGTGTAGTACCTACTGGTTGCATAGATGTTATGTTATCAAGCCCCATGTGATTAATGCATTAGAATTGAGTTACCAAATATGAGGTAAAACAAAAATCTTGATTTTGTTGGCAAAATTTTGAATAATGCCTTACTATTTTTATCTTTCCTGAGCCGAGTGTCTATCCTAGAAACAGTCTCTCTACCTGCACAAGGTAGAGGTAAGGTCTGTGTAGACTCTATCCTCCCCAAAACCCCACTTGTAGAATTTCACTGTATATATTGTTGTTGGTGTTATTGTGTTGTCTTACTATCGTTATCTTGAATCCCATTAAGATGTAGATTATAGAAGAAAAAGGTGTGTAAAACAGTACAATATGATATCTGTAAATTATGATTCTTGCCATAAATATAGTAAATTGTGCTCATTTCACCTGTTGTGCAAGCTGCAGATTCATGGTTCCAGGTGGGAATTGTTTTGGGAACTGGCATCAACAGTGCCTTTGCTCTCGGATATGCTGGCATAATTATGGTACCTCTAGGTTGGGTTGGTGGTGTCGTTGGTTTGATTTTATCATCAGTTATATCACTATATGCTAGCACACTTATTGCTAAACTCCATGAATATGGGGGAAGAAGGCATATCAGATATTTGATTTCCATGTCAACGACGTCGTTTGATCATCCCCTTCTCCCAAATGTGCGGAATGATGAACAGCATATCAGATATAGAGACCTTGCAGGATTCTTATATGGTATGTGTTGCTGAAAACTCATCAAATAAATAGTGAAGCTCCTTACACTTCTTTTGTGATTCATAGGGTTTTGATTCCGTTGGTTTAGCTGAATGGGATGTTTGCTGATACAGGACAGAGAGCCTATTCACTTGTCTGGGCAATGCAGTATGCAAATCTTTTCTTGATAAATACTGGATTTGTCATTTTGGGGGGACGGGCATTAAAGGTAATTTTCCTCTAAAACTTCCGAGCTCCACTGAAAAGGTACGATAATAAAACAAGGACAAATAAAGGAAAAGGAAAGGAAAATATGATGACAAATAAAATGTGGTTTGTCAAGAACATATGCATGCTTCTTTGATTTATTTGTTTTCTCTTTTTTCCCCACACATAAGAAATTTTGAAGTGTTGACAGTCGAGTAATCTGGGCAAATTCATTAATATCTTTTAGTTCATGGATTCGATGTCCAAGCAAAATTATACATATGATTCCATTCAGATTTTCGTGTTTTCTGATGGGATGATTCCGATAACTTGATTGCAGGCTTTCTATGTTCTCTTTAGGGATGACCATCAGATGAAATTGCCGCATTTCATTGCACTGGCTGGGTTCGCCTGCATCCTTTTTGCCATTGCTATACCCCACTTGTCAGCATTAAGGGTTTGGCTGGGGTTTTCAACATTCTTCAGTCTTGTGTATATTTGTATAGCTATTGCTTTGTCTCTTAAGGACGGTAAGCCTCTCCTTCCTTTATCTCTCGAGTCAAACGCAAATTACAATTTTCAATGTATGCGTACTGTTAATTTAACTGCTGGCACTTTTGGGTAATTATCCTTTTCTGCCGTGCATTATTGTGGTCGGGCCCTTCCCCGGACCTTGCGCATACCGGGAGCTTTAGTGCACCTGGCTCGCCCCTGCTGTACATTATTGTGGAAAAGTAAAATTGATCGTATCTTAGCGTATGTATGTGCGGTTTGCTTCTAGGTTCTCTCAATCCTCCTTGGAGATTGATGAAAAGCTTATTCTTGTTCCTTATTTTGGGTGTTGAGGGGTAGGGGTATCTTGGTACCATTCATCATACAATATTACACGTAGTTTCGGGGCTTGTTATATAAAGTAAATAAAATCTCTGCATGAAATCATATTTGTCTGGAGCTGAGCATAGTCTTGCTCCCACTGATTTTGCTTCCTTACCGAAAATGATAGTTTCCCTTTCAGCTTTATAGCTCTATGTTTTTAAGAGGAATGCTGTCTTGGTTCATCCTTTCTGAATATCCTGAATTGCAGGTCTTGAGGCACCTCCTAGAGACTACAGCATTCCCGGAACCAAAAGCAGTAGGATTTGGGCAACTATTGGTGCTACTGCTAACCTTGTTTTTGCATATAACACAGGAATGCTTCCCGAGATTCAGGTAATTGACCTAGAAATTAGTGCAACATTCTACTAAATATACTCCTTTAATGATGAATGAGAGTTGTTATTAGTAGTTGTAGTATTATTCTTGTAATTTCTTGTCCTTCAATGTTTGTTACCATCTTGTTGTTTCTTGTACGTCAATATTATATGCATTGTAGTTATTGTACTTTTTTCAGAATGTTTTTGTCATGCTTTCCGTAGTATTTGTCATGGCTTCTTCACTTCCATAATTTTCTTTTCCGAACTACTTTCATTTGTTTTTCCTTGAGCCGAGGGGTAAGCTCTGTGCACACTCTAACCTCCCCCGACTTCACTTACAGGACTACACTAGTGATCTGCTTCTTCTTGTCGATCGTTGTTCTTAACTCTCTCAATCTCTTGTGTCTTTCATGTAGGCTACTGTGAGAGAACCAGTTGTCAATAACATGATAAAAGCCCTTAACTTTCAGTTCACTTTAGGAGTTGTTCCAATGCATGCCGTTACTTACATCGGATATTGGGCTTATGGATCGAGTGCATCTTCCTATTTGCTGAACAATGTTAGTGGTCCAATTTGGTTGAAGGGAATGGCTAACATTGCTGCTTTCTTGCAAGCTATCATCGCGTTGCATGTAATTATCTCTCTGCTCCGTTCTTATAATCTCTACACAGCTATTTTCATGTTACATAATTCAAACAAGAAAAAGACTTACCCATACCTAGTATTTACACCAATGCAATGGATTCATAACATGCATCTTTATATATAGTTAACTAACACCGATTCTCACCTCATCTTCTATCACTACTAATCATGGTTAAAAAAATATAGTTTGGTGTAAACACTAGTTCATTTGTTGTCCATTCTAGTCGTTTCATATCTAGTATTTTCTGCTTTTGGGGATGATTCTTTTGAGATGAGGGTTTTTCAAAAACAACCCCTCTATCTCTATGAGGTAATGGTAAGGTCTGCATACATTTTTCCCTTCCCAGACACCACTTGTGGAATTTTCACTGGTATGATGTTGTTGTTGGTGGTCGTGTAAACACTAGGTGTCGGTAAGTTTTTTTCCATCAAACGGTAAAGTTATCTCCGTCTAACTTATAGGTCACGAGTTCAAGTCGTAAGATCAACCCTTGATACTTGTGTCAAATTAGTCTGCCTACATCAACCCTCCCTTGAGCCCTGCATGAACGTGGGATGCTTTGTCCACTAGATTGTCCTAACTAGTTCCTGATAACATGCGTTTGTCCCTCATTTACCTCTATACTGTCTCTAATTGTTTTTAAGCATGCTGAAACTTGCTTCTTATCTATGATCCTAGATATTTGCTAGTCCAACATACGAGTTCTTGGATACCCAATATGGAGTTAAAGGAAGTGCATTGGCTTGTAAAAACTTGGCGTTCAGAATCATTGTTAGAGGTGGTTATATAGCCATTACAGCTTTCCTTTCTGCTCTGTTGCCTTTTCTGGGAGACTTCATGAGCCTTACTGGGGCTATTAGTACATTTCCACTCACATTTATACTTCCAAATCACATGTACATTGTTGCTAAGAGAAAGAAGCTGTCATTTTTACAGAAGAGTTGGCATTGGCTCAATATTTTTTTCTTTAGTTGTATATCAGTTGCTGCATTAGTAGCTGCATTGAAGCTCATTACAGTAGACTCCAAAACATACCATATCTTTGCTGACTTATAATTGTTATTTTTTAAGTATTTGAGGAGATAATGTTCCCATCTTTGGGGGTCATTTATATGTAAATGTTAAATTATTCAGGTTTTATACTCAAAGAAATGTTTGTGTATATATATGTATATCCCTTTGATAGGTGAACTCACATTTGGCTACTATATTGAGTATTGTGATATCTCTTTGCATTGTGTTTTACGGACAAGCTTTAAGCCTCATGACTTGATTACCAGTGAGTAGGAAGTCTGGTGCACAAAATATCTTGTGTTTACGCAAATAAATAAAAATTGATTTTTTTAAATATATGTATGTATGTATATCCCTTTGATGGATGAACTCACATTTGACTACTATTGAGTATTGTGATATCTCTTTGCATTGTGTTTAATGGACAAGCATTAAGACTCATGACTTGATTACTCCCGAGCAAGACAGTTTGGTGCAAATAACATCTCGTGTTTATGCAAATAAATAAAAATTGATTTTATATATATGTGTATAGCCCTTTGATAGGTGAACTCACATTTGATTACTATTGAGTATTGTGACCTCTTTTTGCATTGTGTTTTAATACAAACTTTAAGCCTCATGACTCGATTATCAGCGAGTAGGACAGTTCAATGCACAAAACATATTGTGTTTAGGCAAATAAATAAATGTTGATATATATATATCGCTTTGATGGGTGAACTCACATTTGACTACTATTGAGTATTGTGACATCTCTTTGCATTGTGCTTTAAGGACAAACTTTAAGCCTCATGACTCGATTATCAGCGAGTAGGACAGTTTGGTGCACAAAGCATCTCGCGTTTACGAAAATGAATAAAAATTAATTTTATATAGTGTTCAAATATTCAATCTAAACAAACAAATAACTTGGTTACCTGCGAGTAGGACAGTCTGGTACACAAAGCATCTTGTATTTACACAATTAATTAAAAGTTGATTTTATATTGTGTTTAAATATTCAATTTAAACAGACAAATAAAATTTACTGACAAGTCTAAGTAAACGCCAATATATTTAGCCTTCAAATTACATCACACACGCATGCATAAAAAAATTGGATCTTACACAAATAATCTACCAAATTCACTATTCATTTTTTCAATTTGGTTTATAGAATATGTTTGATTTATACATAATTAAATACATATTATACATTCACAATTTTTTAAATTTAAGTGGCTGGATGGACGATTTCATGTTAATTCTTCGTAACAAGGGTACTTAATTTCATAGTTTCTCTTTCAGACATATTGATCTTTAATTTTTGCCTTTAGAAATCGAACTTTTACGCCTAGGAAACAAGTTCTTCAGAGCCACAAATCATAATTTACAGTATATTATAATGCGAAAGTACAAATTCATACACCGTGAAAAAATTATTTGTTTGAAGGACAAAAATTAAAAGACGAGCACAAAACAAGGACAAAAATGCAAGGAAAAATTGTAAGAATATACATTTTTAGACCCAATCCTTCTTCCAATCCAGCCCAAATCAGTCAAGCCCAATGAATTATACAACTGGGCCTCAAGCCCGTCTCTCGTTCGCTTTATAAAAATTATTCTCTTCTCCCTCACCAATTAGGGTTTTAGGCTTCTCCATTAGAAGGCATCTTCTTCAGTTTACAGCTCCAGAATCGAAAATGGTGAAGGGACGCCAAGGAGAGCGTGTAAGGTATTGAATCATCTTTATTTACTATACATTTTCATAAACTTTGCTTATAAAATCACTTTTTTCACTTCCTTTTTGCTTCTTTCTTCATCCAGACTCTATACCAGAGGAACAGTTCTTGGATACAAGAGGTAACGTAACTAATTTATTGTTGTTATCTAATTTTAAACTGAAATGGGTCTGAATTAAATAATTGGATTGCAGCTGATTGATTGGTGGAATTTTGATTTGTGAATTAGGTCGAAGTCCAATCAGTATCCGAATACTTCATTGGTTCAGATCGAGGGAGTCAACACTAAGGAGGAAGTAGATTGGTACTTAGGGAAACGTTTGGCTTATATATACAAGGCGAAAACAAAGAAGAATAACTCACATTATCGTTGCATTTGGGGGAAAGTTTGTAGGCCTCATGGAAACAGTGGTGTTGTAAGAGCTAAGTTTAAGTCCAATCTACCACCAAAATCGATGGTACATTTCGTCTACTATTATAATCGAATATATTTGCTTAGTAAAGAGGGAGGATAGCTCACGTTTTGTGTACGTATTATTGTGTCTTGCAGGGAGCTAAGGTTAGAGTTTTCATGTACCCCAGCAACATATAAGGTACTCTAATTTATCTAATTTTTTTGATATGTTGACCAAGATTGCTTTTTTTAAAATTTTTTGATATTTCATAGTCTATGCTCTAGTGATTACTGTGTTACATACGGTAGAGGGTCAGTATGTAGTCGAGTGCTTTGCTTTCCCTTTCCTGGAGTATTAGTATTAGTCTGGTATTTTTGTATTCTAAGATTTCTATTTCTATTGGTTGATTCTTTATATTTTTCTTTTTGTTGTTCCTGTTTGTCCATGCTGGTGTCTTTTTCATTTGTTTTATGCCGATAGTCTATTGGAAACCATCTCTCTACCTTCTCAAGTTAGTGGTAAGGTCTACTTACACACTAACCTTTCTACGCCCCACTTGTGGCAGTTTGTTGTTGTTATTTGTGTCTTTCTATAGACTAATGATCAAAGGATCATTTAGTTTGTGGGGATGGAGAACTGTTTTATAATTGGTCTAATTATTTGTAAAGTTGCATACTTTTAGATTGCCTCTTACCATAAGATCCTCTGATAATTATATTGTGTTAAAACAATGTGTACATTAACTCTCTAAGCTGGTGTCTTCAAACCCGATTGCTCGGCTCCACAAACTCCACCCCCGTAAAAACAAATTTTGATTTCTCTTACACTATTTACTCAAAGTGTGTGGGGATACTAAACTATAGTTAAACAATCGTGCTATGCCACTCATATACTATACTGCCCTTTTTTCCTTACAAGTTACACCCAAAAAGAACATGAACAGAAGACCACTTGATCCTTGTTGGGTTCCTTCGGAACAATCTCCTATTCTTTCATTCCACATTAACCAAAAATTACATAAGAGGCTCATCACTGTAGCCTCTTTTTGTAGGCAAACATTGATTACCTCGGTTTACTTGTGTCCATTCAGAAGTGATGAGAAACCAATCGGCAAGACATCGAAAGATGGTGTTATCTTTGGTGTTTCGGATTAACTATAGGGTCTTTGTTGTCATATGTTTCAATAAAATACTGAGCAGACTTCTATCCCTTCAAGTAGCACACAAGAAAATATGCACAGAAGCTTTAAGCAGATCTTCAGTTCTGATCCTCTGTTGCTTTAGTGTGGAAAGGAGGAAAGTGTTCTAGCTGAGCTGGTTTTGAATTGCTGTCATTGTTTATATATATAATATGACATTGAAATTGCCTTCACCATTATGTTGCTACTGTCGGCAGTGTTTAACCTGTGCATTGGCTAATTGGTATTTCAAGATGGATTTTCTTCCAATGGTTGTGATAGAAGCTATTGTTTTCATATATTCTAACTGGTTCGAAGAGTCCTGCTATTTCCACACCATGTTTCTGTTGAATTGGCCTGTTATTTTGATTGTGTTCTGTTGTGATTGTTATTTACAATTCCCTACCTGTATTTCTACCAGTCGACATTTTTTGAAGTTAACTGATTGTGTATCTTTACTCTTGCAGCAAGGCTACGTCGATGCATGCTTGGATGCCCTACATTTGTCTATCATTAGTTATGAAGGATTTGAATCTTTAAACGTAGTTGAACATAACTTATTTTGGACTAATGTGGAGTTACATTTTGAGTTTGTTTGTTTATCATGTACTTGGAAACACCAATGAGTGAAACGGCTTATTAGATGTCTAATTTTTTTCTTTGTAGTTTCTACATACAATCATCTAGTTCTCTTTGCTCTTCAACCTTAGTAGATCCAGCAAGTTTCTTAATTGCCTTTTTGCAGAGGAACGGTTTCCTCAGTTTAATAGTTATGGTTTCCTAAAGTTCCAGAATGTTTCAAACATTCCTAGTCCCTTGGGGGTTCATCAGGAGCCAACTTATGACCTGTTAAACACTTGGAATTTATTTTACCATTCTCTATCGTTTTATGTTTTAATACTTGCTTTATAGTGTCGAGTTTGTAGGGGAAGCAACCTTTCTACCTTTTCAATGCCTTATTTGTGGAATTACATTGGCTATATTTTTCTTTGCTTGAAAAGCCATTTTGACTAGGGCCATGTGTTTCTTTAAAGAAATGGTAAGGGACATGGTGACTGAGAGCATTATTGCCCAGCTTGTAGTGTAGTAGACTTGAAAAAGCATAAAACAAAGTCATAAATTAAAGATATGCAAATATCTTTTAATTTTATGGTTTAAAATATGTCATGTGAAAATTTAAAATTAAAGAGTTGTAATAAAAAAATAAGAGAGAATATTTTTGAAACGTACTAAAACAAAAGTAAGACAAACAAATTGAAATAAATAGACATGTACTTTGAAACAAATACTAATATAGGATATAGTCTAAAATAATTACATATTGACTCACTAATTAATAATTTCTTACTAGGTTTTAAGTCATATATGTAACTCCTTAAGATTTCAAGTCACATGCATGTATCTTTGTTACTAGTTACATTATGAAATACAAGTTCATAGGGAGAGAAGCGAGCGAAAGAGTCAACATATATCTTTTGATATTAGATACATTTTAAAATACAAATACATGGGGAGAAAAGAGAACGAGGAAAGAGGTATAAGAGAGAGACGCATGGGAGAATTGGTATATCTTAGATACATGCGAATACGATGTATACAAAATAAATTGTACCTAATTTGATTCACAAGTATCTAAATACGTATATGTGAATGTGTCAGATACATGTATCTAACAACATATTATGGTACGGAAGGAATAATTTTGAAAAATGAAAACCGCGTGTAATTAAACCCTAAACTAATGAGATTTGTGTTGTTTGTTCGGTAAGGAACTCACCACCTTCTTCTCAATCCAGCCCAAATCATTCAAGCCCAATGAGTTATCTAACTGGACCTTAAGCCCATTCCTAATTCGCTAAATACCCGTGTCCAATAATATAAGTTCCTCTCTTCCCCCGCAGCAATTAGGGTTTTAGGAATCTTCTTCAGTTTGCAGTTCGAGAGTCAAAAATGGTGAAGGGACGCCAAGGAGAGCGTGTAAGGTACTGAATCATCTTCATTTACAATCTCATTTTGATAAAATTTGCTTGTAAGATCATATTTTTCTCACTTCCCTTTTGCCTTTTTCTTCATCCAGACTCTATGCCAGAGGAACAGTTCTCGGATACAAGAGGTAATATGACTAGTTTATTATAATTCAATAATTTTGTACTGAAACGGTTCTGAATAGAGCGGAATGAATTGCAGCAGCTTGATTGATGAAATTTTAATTTGTGAAAAATTAGGTCGAAGTCGAATCAATATCCGAATACTTCATTGGTTCAGATCGAGGGAGTGAA
The DNA here is from genome assembly GCA_000787875.1 of Solanum virginianum. Taxonomy (NCBI): domain Eukaryota; kingdom Viridiplantae; phylum Streptophyta; class Magnoliopsida; order Solanales; family Solanaceae; genus Solanum; species Solanum virginianum. Next base: position 191,495 of record DF357762.1, read on the forward strand.
CACTAAGGAGGAAGTAGATTGGTACTTAGGGAAGCGTTTGGCTTATATATACAAGGCAAAAACTAAGAAGAATAACTCTCACTATCGTTGCATTTGGGGGAAAGTTTGTAGGCCTCATGGAAACAGTGGTGTTGTTAGAGCTAAGTTCAAATCCAATCTACCACCAAAATCCATGGTACATTTCGAGTTTCAACTACGACTGACACTTGTCTAATTTAATTGTGTTGTAATTGTATGTAAGTTTTTGTGTATTTATTATTGTCTTCCACTGTTGCAGGGAGCTAAAGTTAGAGTTTTCATGTACCCAAGCAACATATAAGGTACTGCATTTTAGTTAAATTTTTTGTGTTATGGTCTATCGTTATTATCTACATTTTGCCTGGATTACCCTGCTATAGGTAGATTAATGAATGAAGGATCATTTAGTTTGTGGGGATGGTGAAATAGTGGTTTTTTAATTGGTCTAAGTATTTGTAGAAGTTGCATACTTTTTGGATAGACTCTCATCATAATATGCTTCTACTATTAGGGGTCGTTTGATAAGAGGGATAATGTATAATTATCCTATGATAAAATGCTGGATTATTTTGTCATGCATTTAGTTAAAGGGTATTAGTCAGTCCAAGATTATTTATCCCACCATTTATACTACAATGATGAAATATCCCAAACCATGGATAACTTTGTCTATTTCATCCCCATACCGAACAACCTCTTAGGGTATTAAAGTTACTGTATATGTTTTCCGACTTGATAAGTTGGAGGTTCATTCACTGACATACTGAGCTGGTGTAAGCAATTTGCTCAAAGTCTGGGAGGTACTTAACCACCGCTGAGACCCATGCTATGCCAATTATCTACTATACTGCCCTCTTTTCAAATCATAACAGAATAAATGCATGAAAGAAATGATTGGTTTATACGTCTTTGGTTCCTAAGGAATACATACTGATTTTTTCATCCTACATTATTAAACCAATAAATATAAAGAGGTTTATCACCATAGTGTCTATTTGTAGGCTTTCGAAGAAATATTTGCTTAAATCTGTTTACCAGTGTCTGTTTAAAAGTTATGAAAAAACTAAGACCCACAACACATGAAAAGATGGTTAGTAGCTCATAGTGTCTATTGGAGTTAGTTCCAATAAAGAATAGTGTGTACTGTTATCCTTTGAGTAGCACAGTATTCTTGAAGATCTGCATGGAAGCATTAGGCAGATAACTGACTGTGATCCTCTGCTTGGACAGTGTGGAAAGGAGAAGGTGTTCTAACAGAGCTATATGTGACTTGTTATCATGATAGATATTATATGATATCTAAATTGCATTTTCCATCATCTTGAATCTTGATAGCGCATGTAGTGTTTAACCTGAGAAACTGGAAATTAGTATCTTAAGAAGAGTTTTGTCTTACACGTTTTTTTTTAATGTTATCATTATCAGATGATCTAATCGGTTCAAAATGTCTGGCTATTGCCATATCACCATTCCGTAGAATCAGCCTGTTGTTACCTGGACGTCGTGTTGTTGTATCTGCAGAAGCTATTTGATGGCAGTAACTGATTGTGCATATTTATTCTTGCAGCAAGGTATTTAGGCGATGCTTGCTTGGAGGCCCTACGTCTGTCTATCAAGCTCATTAGTGGTGAAGGTTTTGAATCTTTAAAATTTAGTTGGACATAATTTTGTTTTGGGCTGCGTGGAAGTTACATTTTTGGTACTTTGTTTATCATGTACTCCAAAATACCAAGTTTTGAACGTCTGATTAGATGTCTAATTTTATGCTTGGAGTTCTTTTTGCTCTTAAATCTTTGATGACTTTGATTTGAAGTAACTATCTCACAAATCATACACCTAGTAAAACAGTTTGGTAATTGTTCCAACACATTCCAAGTCTCTTAGAGGCTCATTTTTACCTGATGTGTTTGATAAGCCAAAAGAGTGCATTGTTTTAAGTTCCATCTGGATTGCAGCTGGACCAGTGAGGTCTAAGAACATTTTGTCTTTGTTGTCTATAGTTTTTGCCAAGACTTCTTTACCCTGTTAATTCTCTTTCCCTTTTGAGTCGATAGTCTATTGGAAACGGTTGCTCTAAGGTTAGGGTTATGGTTAGGGCTAGGGCCTCTGTATACTCCGACCTCGTCATGGTTGGTGTACTTTTATGTGCATTTATATGCCATGATAGTATTTCTAGTTGACAACATTGACATTTCCATTTGCCAACACTTCTTTACCCTGTTAATTCCTTTTCCCTTTTGAGTTGAGAGTCTATTAGAAAAGGTTGCTCTACCTCCCAATGTAGGGTTAGGGTTAGGGTCTCTGTATAGTCTAACCTCGTCAATTTGGTGTATTTGTAGATAGCCAACATTGACATTTCCATTTACCTTGTATTATTACTACTAAAAGTAAGGAGGCAATAAAAGTAGTAACATTTGTCTTTAGTACAATAGCTAGGCGAGAAGAACTCTACAGAAAATTGACTAGACATCTTGAGTGTGTTTGGGTTGGGAGCAAAATATTTTTTTTGGAATATTTTCCAATTTTCTCATCTTAAGTAATAGCTTGGTTTATTTCCAAAAGTGCAGGCTTGATACTTAGAGAAAATTACAAATACTAATATTGCACGGATTATTCGTATCCAACGTAAATTTGAGTTAATTTGATAAAGTTTGATTTAAATACGACACGTTGAAAAAAATAAGCACTAATTTCCAAATAGGTATCTTCCCTTCTATTGGTTTATTTTATAAAAAAAAGCAAAAAGAAATCGCATTTTCAAGTTTGGTTTATTATCATTATAAATTAGATCTAGTTATGGTTGATAAAGTCTAATAAATCATTATTATTTTCCACACTATATGTACCATTTTTTTCTTTTTTTATCCATAGTACATATTTTCTTCATTGACTAGGAAAAATGCGTGAAAAGGATCTAATTTTGATGATATTATAATTTGTCTTTTACATGACCAATCTATTTATCACTTCATTATAGAAGTATTTCTTTCTCCGGAAGATTACAAATAACAATAACAATATATCTAGTGAAATTCTATAAGTGGGGTCTGAAGAAGGTAAAATATATGCAGATTTTACCACTATCTCATAGAGATATCTAAGTTGTTTCGGAAGATCCTCGTTTCAAAAATATCAGACCCAAATAAATTAGAAGTTTAGTATAGTAGAGTTTAAAGCACTCAAAATTTGCATTTCATTAATCATATTCCAAGTTTGATTTTATACTTTTTGAGGAGTTCAAAGCTAGCTGGTTACTGATATCTTGTACTATCCTTGTGTAGTTTGCAAATAAGGTACAATAGAAAGATGAAAAGGAAAATTATTTAGTGACTTCTTTCTTCTATCTTCTTGATTTTGGTGGATTGAATTATTTAGTACTTATTGTCGATGGATAATGACTTGTGGCGCTTGAATTTTTCAAAATTTCAATGAATGCATGTCAAATTCTTCAAAAATAGTGTATATTTGGAGAATACAATATGCTTGCAGCATCAAAAAGAAAATATATATGCAAACTAGTATGAACATAATTAATTCCTATTAATGATAAATGATAAATTAAAGAGGCAAGATTACTTTCATAAATTCTTAAATAAAAAAAGGAGATAGAGATATTGAGCTGGGTAAGTTGGCACACTTCGAAAATCATCATGATTTTGGTTGTTGTAGGCGGTTCAGAGTTGAGGAGGTAAGACTGACTATTAGTAGGATGAAAAGGGGGAGGGCGATCGGACCCGATGAGATTTTGGTAGACTTTTGGAAGAACATGATCAAGGATGGCATAAAGTGGTTGACCAGACTGTTCAATGCTATTATGAAGACTGCCAAGATGCCTGATGAATGAAGGAGGAGTACAATGGTTCCATTATACAAGAATAAGGGAGA
>DF357762.1:196477-208447 GCA_000787875.1 Solanum virginianum
TTATGGGTTTTTGAGACGAGGGTTCCCAGGAAACAACCTCTCTATTTCTATGAGGTAGTGGTAAGGTCTGCGTACATTCTATCCTCCCCAGACCCACTTATGAGATTCCACTGGATATGTTGTTATTGTTATTAATGATAAATGATAAATATTGCATGAAATTAATTGAGATTTGCACAAAATGCCGCAAACACACAAGGATTATAAATAAAAATAAAAAGAAAATATGAGAGAATGCCAACTAAAAAATAAAATTGAACCACTGCCACAAAAGCCAGCAAGGATGTGAATTATTTTATTACTTCAAAAAAACTAGATATTTTATAAATAATTTTTCTACTTAACTTTTGGTATTATTTACGCATAATATTTTAAAAATTATTTTTAACAGTAAAATTCTCCTAGGCACATGTAAGTTGGCCGGCTTCCACGAAAAATGCTCAAAAACAAAAAAAAAAATGAATTTAATATCCAACGGAATAAAGATACCTAATAAAAAGTCAAACGAAGTGCCCCTTTTACATTCATATACAAGTCTATCAAAGTGGCCTTTTTATTATCACTAATTCCAATTTTTTTTAAATGAAATTTTATTGACCTTTTAACAATTTCTTTTTATTGAGTATTTCTTACATTATGTTAATTTTATGAGAAAAAGAGAGAGTATAATCTACATATTCATTAGGATTCAATAATTTTTTAGTATAGTATATATGTAAACTTTATCACAACTTTAAATAAACAAAAACGCTATTTTTGAAAGACACTGCTCGAACAACACAAATAAAGTAACTGAAATATCAAATAGTTAATTGAACAACTCAAATGTACAGAGGGTACAGAAAATAATAAGGAAACATAACATAGTATATCAAAGAGGACAACAATCATAACCAACTACTAGCAGATGTGGTGTAGTTGATGAGATTGTTTCTTCCTTAAAGGTCTCGAGTTCAAATTTTGAGTATGAAAATCCTTGGTAGAGAGTATTACCACTCGAATGAGACCTTACCTAGTGCAAATGCGAATTAGTCGAATTCTAACAAGGGTACCAAACATCGAATGAGAAACTATATATATATAACCGCCTAATGTGACACTGAAGCATAACTATAAAAATTCATACATTTTAAATTCTGAATTCGTCTTGAAAGACCAGGTCAAAGTTCTAATTTTACTAAAAGTGATCCTTTCTTTTTTAACTTTATCTTTCTTAACCCTATTACCACAATAAGAAAAATTAAAAGAACAAGTAAAAAAAGAGAAAAGCATCAAGAACACCTTTAAATATCGCGCGAATTATTAGTTTCATTTTCAAATTATCAATAATATTAAAACGTTTTTCTATTTAACTAACTAAACTTATATACACCCCAATCTTGTAATATAAGTAAATTACATCCCTAAAATTCTCACAAAATTTAGGATTGTTCTCAACACTTCTCGAAGCTTTCTATTAAGATCTCTATTCTCCTACTTGAGTTTGAGATCATTGACTATGTCATTCGACAAATCAGAGATATATTTAAATTCAGTTAATCAAATAGATAGGTGTCTTAAAAACTATCAATAATTAAATAATAAAACCAACAATTCACGTCAAATCTAAGAGTATTTTCAATACTTCTCTCGAACTCAATCTAAATCCAAGTGCTTCTTTTTTTTAAAAATAAATCAGCTGCACAAGCTCTTATGCTGCTCAGGATCTCCTCTTGTTCAAAGGGTGCATGGAGAAAGTTGTTCTCTTCTTCAGAAATCACCGGACTGTTATGCATCTCTATACTTCTCTCGAACTCAATCTAAATCCAAGTGCTTCTTTTTTTTAAAAATAAAATAAAAATTAATTAATTTACTAAATTAAAAAAAGACTAATATAAGTATATACCACTACTCAAACACTTTTTTTTTCTCCGACGCGTTTACCCCCCCCCCCCCAACCCCAACCCACCCCCACGCCCCCGTCTCTGCAAATTCGTCGGTCGTCTTTCTCAAACTCCATTTTTTCATTTCTCAAAAACCCCTCTCTTTTATCTTTCTATATTTGCTCCAAATTTTCCAATTTTTTTTGTTTTTAGCTTTGTTTCTTCAGTACAAGTAAAAGTCTCTGTACATTTTATATTTTTTTTCTGTATTTTTTTTGGTGTCTAATCGTATTGAATTGTTGCTGAAGAAATTGAATCAGATCCAATTAATGGTTTCAAAATCACTTCTTGTTTTCTCTTTTTCTACTCCTAGAAGATCCATTCTCCTTTCTCCTCCATAATATCTACCCTTTCTTCATTTTTGTTTCAATTTTTTCACTTTATTTTTCGAAATTCTTGGGTTTTTTTGGGTTTTGGGTGTATTTGATTCTATAGAGTTTTCTGTTTGTGGGTTTTGTTCTTAGTGAGATTTGAGAAGTGGGTTTTGAATAGATCAGTTTATAATGTCTGCAATGAAGAGTTATGGCCAATTGTTTACAATTGGGCTAGTAACATCTTGGTATTCATCAAACATTGGGGTTTTGTTACTGAACAAGTATTTGCTTAGCAATTATGGGTATAAATACCCAATTTTTCTTACTATGTGTCATATGACTGCTTGTTCTTTACTGAGCTATATAGCTATTGCTTGGATGAAAGTAGTACCAATGCAGACTATAAGATCTAGGGTTCAGTTTATGAAGATCTCTGCTTTGAGTCTTATTTTTTGTACATCTGTTGTTAGTGGCAATATCTCACTTAGGTATTTGCCAGTATCTTTCAATCAGGCTATAGGTGCTACTACACCTTTTTTTACTGCAGTATTTGCTTACTTGATGACATTCAAGAGGGAGGCATGGTTGACTTATGTCACTCTGATTCCAGTTGTCACCGGGGTTATCATCGCTAGTGGGGTATGCCCTTTTTTGTATTCCATCAAATTTGTAGTTGAATTGTGGTACTGTCTAATGATATCGATAATCCATCGAAATTGTAGTTGTATTGTGGTGCTATGTCTAATGATATTGATAATGTTAATGATACTTCATGGAAATTGTAGGTGTATTGTGGTACTATGTCTAATTCTTTTGATTTGTTTTTGGTTAGTTTAATCAACTACACTTTAAATTTGTGCTCTTTTAATGTAATCGTCTGAAACTTTTGTAATCATAGCGGTGATTTGGCGTAGTGGCCAATGAAGTGAGTTAAGAACTACGAATTTGTTGGATCAAATTCCAGTAGATACGGAAAAAAACACTGTGATTTCTTTCCGTCTATCCTAGCCATAGTGGACCCTGGAACTAGTTGAGGTGACCGAATGTTGGCCCCGACACTACTGTTATCAAAAAAACAATCAGAGTGGTTTTTTCGCTGCATACTGCCAACTTCTTAGCTCAATAAACTAGTTATCAAAAAAAATCATAGTGGTGATTCGGCGCCAGGTAATTTATCCAGCATCGACTATATATTTAGAATGTGGCCATAGGAATATCTTCTGAGCTAGGTTTATAACAAGGACTGCATTAATATTATATATAACCAAGTTTTTTTAGCTCTTTTTTTTTTTGGTAGTCTAATACTGTGGAAATATCTGTACTGTGTCCAGTTTCTATTTCAATTTGTTTTCTTTCTTTTTTCTTTTGCTTCTTTCTTTTAGGGGTGGAGGGATGGGATTGGTGGAATATATAATAAGGGGAATCTTTGTGTTAGCTGTGAAAAAAATACCATCAAGCCTCCTTGTTATTATATGATCAAGGATATTATACTCTTTGTAGAACTGCTCCTTCTATATGTTGTTAAGATAGTATGGACAGATAAATTGTGTTATGATGAATGAATTTGCCAAACAAGAAGTGCTTTAGTATTGATTTCTTTGTTATTGGATGGTTCTGGTCAACCTACAATTAAGAGCAAGTTTTTTCGTCAGATTATATTTTTTATAGAAGCATAAGGATGGTTTAATGTGCGAAAGAAGTAACTTCTGGCCTTGGCTTGCGACAAGGATTACGTCATATATGCTTATATGACTAAATTGTGGAAGTTTCCTTCATAAAGAATTGTATTAGCAGATTCATTTTATTTGCATAATGCTGATGGAGGAATTTATTTTTTTCTGATTCGTTTCAATTTATCTTCTCAGGGTGAACCAAGTTTTCATCTATTTGGATTCATAATTTGTATCGGTGCAACAGCTGCAAGAGCACTCAAGTCAGTGCTTCAGGGAATTTTGCTGTCTTCTGAAGGGTAATTACTGCATATATTTGTGTATATTTGATATACTAGTGAATCTGTAGCCAAATTTTGTGCTTTTTGATGTGAACATATGGGCATAGGGTACAAATACTGAAATGTTTCTTTTTGAATCAAGGGAGAAGCTGAATTCCATGAACCTTCTACTCTATATGGCTCCCATAGCAGTTGTTTTTCTATTACCAGCAACGCTTATAATGGAAGAAAATGTTGTTGGCATCACATTGGCACTTGCAAGAGATGATAGTAGAATCATCTGGCTTTTGCTATTCAATTCTGCGCTGGCATATTTTGTAAATCTGACCAACTTTCTGGTGACAAAACACACCAGTGCCCTGACACTTCAGGTATTCTTTCTCGATTGCTAGTCACATTTCTTTTCATATGAGGTAGTCTTTGGTGTTGTCGGATAAGGTTTAGTGTTGCTCTTTGATTCATAGATCATTGCTGCCATCTGATAAAGAAATTATGTTGTGATGTTTTCTATATGAATTTCATGAATGACTCCACAAATTGTGTGTCCACCTACTTATTCAAAACTCTTGTGTTAATTTTCATTTGATTTGCTGGGAAGCACTTCCTTGGTCTTCAAAATCTAACTTCTGATAAACTTTAAAATTTTAAATTTCGTATACTTGGATAGCTTCTGCTTCCCGGTAAACAGTCTACATGGAGGTTTTTATGTCTTCATCTATGATTCTTTTCTGATGTTTAGTTGCCGTCAATTTTTTATTTCAATCATTTTGGATTTCATTTTTATGCTTCTTTTTTATTGATTGTTCCAGACTTAAAAGTGCCAGGAATTTTATGTGCAAACACTAATTTTAATTGAATTAAACTTGGAAAAATTATATAAAAACACAACAAAAGAAACAAAGATTATGGGGTGGTGCTGGGCATCCACTTGAAGTTTGGAGAGAATTAGGATTTAGGAGTACTCAAGCAGCCAAGCTTGTCCCTTGTAGGGAGTTTTCTCTTCCCTTGTTAAACCTGTTGTGGGGATTGTCGTGTGATGAACCACAAAGAAGAGTTATACCTAGGTTTCCATCTCCATACCTAAGAAGAGGATCCCCTGTAGTAATTAACACATGCATTAAGCAAAGAAGTGAAATGGTTTGTTTTCGTAGAGTTCGGAAATATCTTGTAAAGGATGTTCCAATTGTTTATATAGGAAGTCACGACATAGCAAACTATTGTAAAATATTTCTTGATTTGTCCCGAACTAGCATTATGCAAAGGAAAGAGTTGAAAATGTTGCTGTTTCATGCTTTGGGGAACATAAAATTATAGTATTATTTGATGAATGGGATATATTTTGGCCAGGAGAAGTTGAACCATGTATACTTTTTGTAGTTATACAGAAGGTGCTAGGACTTTGTGCTTAAGAAAAGTGGAAGCTAATTTGAAGCAAATTCATTTACATTCTGGAAATGAAGATTTTATCATTTCAATATTTGGTTTCCTCGACTACCTTCAATTTTTCTTTTTCTTTTTTACGAGATATCTTCATATTTACACATAAGAAATCTGGAGAAGTCATTTTCGTCTATTTTTTTAATAAGAGGGCAAGAGATGTTGATTCCTCGGCAATACTTGAATGGTCTATAGTTATATCTTTCCTTCAGTCTTTTTCTTTTCGGTTAAGGAGGAATGTGCCCCTTCTTTTTTAATCTCTTCTACAGATTCTTTACCCTTATAACAACAAAATGCATGGTTTACAGGTCCTGGGAAACGCAAAAGGAGCTGTAGCTGTTGTCATTTCAATCTTAATATTTAGAAACCCAGTGTCAGTTATCGGGATGCTTGGCTACGCACTTACAGTTTTTGGAGTCATACTCTATAGTGAAGCGAAGAAACGTAGTAAATGAACGTCCAAGACATTCCACTTGCGACTTCTGAAATTAATTGTTTGTTCAAGAAATGATTCACTTTCACGAGGCAAGTCGCGGATCATGCTCTTGCATTTGGTACCACAAATTTTCTTGTCAATTTGCCCAGAAAAACCTGTGAAACAGGCTTTCCCTCGACAGGAATAGGCTGAATAGCAAGTCTTAAAGAGGTGACTTCATTTGTCTATCTTTTATATTCTTTCAGAAAGATTGTAAAATTGAGACTACACACTATAGTTGTCAAATTGATTTATTAATGAAAAGGATCTCAATATTAGAAATTTATAAATGGCATGTTTTGTACGAATTTATCATTCAATGAAATGTTTGGAGGACCATTATGACATAATTTTACATTGATATATATTGAGTGTATGTGTTGTATCCATTTTTCGAATTTTTACCCTCGTCTCATATTATGTGACTTTTTTTTTATTTGTTTTAAAAAGAATGTCACCTTATTCTTAACTGAAAATAATTTAATTCTAAATTATTTTTTTATTATTAATAAAATAATTCTCAGTCACATAAATATCTAAGAATGATTTTAGATTATAAATTTTAAAGTCTTTATTTTTTTTAAATATCATGTCAAGTCAAAAGTTGTCATATGAAATGGAACGGACGGAGTAAATGAGTACAATAAGATCAATAAAAGCGTGTTGTATTTCTTGGAATCCGGTCTCGTTATTGTGTGAAAGATACTATTTATAGGTTACAAAATTAATATAGCAAGTTAGCAACCAATAGAAAAGCTTCACTCCATCCCTAAAGTACTAAAACCAATATAGCGACGTCATCTGAGCTGTTTTTAACCCAATAAACATTTATATTATATGAATAGTTGATTGGTGAGACGAGGAATAACAATCTTGGGATAGAATATATGATTATTTTGTTTCGTATTTGATTATGAATATTAATTAGTCTCGTAAACTATTTTATATTAAAAATGGTGAAACTAATTATTCTATATAAAATAAGCCAACTCATGAGATATCCTTTCTATTCCATCCTTGTGAGTTGCAACCTCTTAGAGTACAATGGAAGTTTAAGTTGTATGGGACAGAAAAATGTATCGTAAGGCATAATATAAAAAATATTCATTGTAATAAGTGAACTCGGATCGATTTGGTATATCAATATTAATTCGATCCAAGCTCTCAGAATTGGATAGAGAGAGCCATTAGAGGATTGCGAAATCTTGTTGATCTTCTCAATGGGAGCTCGTTGAGTATAGGATCAAACCACAAGAATCTATTGTACGTAGTCTAACGTTGCATTAGTGCAAGAGGTCTCTTAATCACATAATAACAACTTTATCAGATATCCCAAGGGTCTCCTTCGAGAGGAAAATGTCAAACCTGTACAATTATATCGATAAATGTTGTAGAAGAGAAGAGCATTGGATTGGTCGCCACACCCTTTTTGACACCAGGGGGAAGATGTGTGTACTTACCTGAAGACAATGACAGAGGAAGTTCTTTTGATGGTATTAAAAGTTGCCCCTTACACAATAACTGAAATCCGCATATGGACAACCCAATCCAAAACAAAGATAAAGAACGGCATGAGAGGACGATCATGTAACAACACTCGTAAGAACTGCACAACTTTCCCGCAAAAGGTCATGAGAAAACAGCAGGAACATTTAATATCCAAAAGTTGAAGGAACGACGACGACGACAACAACAGGATAAGTTCTCATAATTGCAGAAATCAGATCACACAGTAAACCAAAATGGCACGCCATGGAGATAAGAAAACAAATAAAAAAGACCAAAGGCCCCCTGGATAAATAGTTAATGGAGATATAGTTTAAGAATCTGGAACAGTTGCTGCTGGGCGCTTCATTGAAGCAGACTTGATTAAATGATTGTAGCTGCCTTTCTCCTTGAAAAGTTGTGAAAAATGAGGTTTGCAGTACAAAATCCCATCTAGGGCAGCATAATTTGAAGGATTTAAAGAGCATCCTCCATGCGAACACTTGAAACACGACTTGTGATAACTTTGGTTCTCCACTGTCACCTGAAAGATGGCCAATCAACTTAGATATATGTCAAGAAATTGAAGTGTTGCAGAAGTAAGGCCGATGGTTGATAACTACTCCAATTTCAGAGCTGTGAAAAATAAATGGTCCTTCTTCAAAGTTCTACATCTCAAGAAGATAAAAGACATTAACAATCACCTATACTGCCCATTTAAAAATCAACTTCGAAGCCATCACTCGTGGACGAAAGAAATGAAACTTTTTGACATGCAAGATGAACTCCAGAAACAAAAAAAGTTACTATTGAAATGAGCACTCCCACCCCTCAACACAAACATTCCTCCCCAGATAAAGTTCACAATGTGGACCAAAGCCAATTAAAGAATAGGGTGAAATTTTGAGAATTTAATCTGTACCTTCTCAAGTGGATAAGCCGTTTTACCACAGGTGGCACATTTTTCCTGTGTCCCCGAAAACATGCCAGCAGCTTTACTAGGAGATTTTGTCTGTGCGGGAAAAGCAAGAGAAGAGAGAATAAGAGGAATAACATTGCATCAGATCTTTAAAAAAAAAGAACTATTCATCTCTTTCAGTATGTTAATTTAGGTATAAAAAATTGCAAAGGAAGTTACCAGTGCTGGAGTTAACTTCTCAGCTGACTTCACAGCTATCATGAGTAAAATGCATTTTCATATTAGATAAAGTATTATAGTCTTTAATGTTGAATAAAGAATTAAGTAAGAAATAAACACTAACGAGATTGAAAGTTCTTGTTGAAGTTGCCAGACTCTTTGTAGAGCTGCTCAAAATGAGGCTTGCAATACAGAACACCTTCCATTGAGGAGTAACTGCTCAGCTATGAAAAGAACACATAAACATATAACATCAGATAGGATGGATCAAAACACCATAATCTTTTCATATTGGACCTATACACATACTGCACACACCAGTGGCGGAGCCATATGTATTCAAGAGGGGTGTCAATTGACAGCGCTTCATCTGAAACTCACATTGTATATCTAGGTAAAAACTTCTTTTTTTACGTATATATAATATACATCGACTCCCCTTAAATTCTTAGTGGGTTTACGCCTTTATATTTTAACACCCCTTGTTAAAAATCTTGACTCCGCAACTGACATACAACAAGACAACTTATTCTAAATGATTGAGCCAGTAGCAACCAAAAATATAATTCCTACTGCATCATGTTCCAACATCAGGATAATGGAAGTTTACCCTTTTATCAATTTTCCAACTCAAATCAAGGAAAAAACTACAAAAAATTGTAATCTATATCAATTAGGGGTTTGCTCCACATCAAAAGTCAAGATTTTCAATCTTTGCATTTGCCAGGGGCAGAGCTAGAGTATAGCTTATGGTTCCGCAAATCTAGTAGCTTTGGTCAAAACATGTATTTGTCTTAAAATTCCATTGAATATATACAAATTATTAATTTAGAACCCGGTAACTTTAAAAAACCAGCATCCTGACCCCATAAGCTTCAAATCTTGGCTTCCCTTCAATAATCTATGCTACTCTCTAGGCAAAATTCAAGTTTTAATCAATCAACTACGACACAATCCCAAACAAGTTAGAGCTCAATTGTATAAATCACCTACATCCATTCTAAACACTTAAGTATCCTAATAAAAACACAGCAAGAAGATCATAATATGCAAAACTCCCAAGTACCTTAAGAGTTCCTTTACAATGGGTACATTTGAAGCAAGATTTGTGATAACTAATCCCATCAGCTGACAAAAGCTCAACTGGGTAAACTGTCTTTTTCACAAGCCTTGCATTTCTGTTGAGTGCCTGTAAACGACATGACTTCAACCCGAACAAAGAAAAAATCTAGATCTGATCCTCCCCTCCAAGCTCCCTTTTCCTACAAAACCCAGATATTTGACTCTACAAAAAAAAAAAGAAAAAATCAGTATGGAAGAGTAAAATGTACGCAGACCTTACCACTATATCAATAGAGATAATAGAGAGGCTATTTCCGAAAAACTAAAAATCAGCCATTCATACTAATTTTTCTTTTTTCATATAGAATACAACTGATTACACAATCAACTACTACGTTCGCATAAAACTATGGATCTGCCAGTGAAATCCTGGAAGAGTAAAAATGTTCACTGACCTTACCACTGTCTCACAGAAATAGAGAGAGATAGAGAGGCCGATTCCGAAAACTAAAAATCAGTCATTCATACTAAAAAAAAAATTCATATACAATAAATAACAACTGATTACACAATCAACTACTAACTTCGCATAAAATTATGGATCTGCATCTGCGTAAAAATTTACACAGACGCAGATCTGATGCGATGAAAAATAAACAACTCAATTATAAATTAACTGTTAATTGAATCAATCAGCTATTAAAAAAAACAGTTTTACTGAGGTCAAAGGTGCATACATTTGAAGATCAAAACAAATTGTGCAAGTTGTTGATGTTGAAGTTGGTGATGCGGCGACGTTAATGGCGGATGTAGAGAATGTTTTTCTGGAAGAATGAGCCAAAGAAAGAATGATGAATGGGAGAAAAAGCAGAGAAAAAGAGAGAGAAAAAGCCAGAAATATCTTTAGTTTATTTATTAAGGAGAAGTAATTGGCTCCTCGTTTTGACTATATATTAATGGATAATAACATGTAGACTTGTATTAGACTTGACACAAAATGAACTTCTTTGAAATTTTTAATGATATGAGAATATTTGCTTGGTTGTGAAATTTAATTAGATTTTTTATTTTCAAGTTTCGTTACGAAGAGCTTTTGAGTACATTATGTTTAAATATAACTTCAAAAACTTAAATTTTGAAGAATTAATAGCTCAGCAGCTGGTCGACTAACTCAACTTTCATCTTCTTGATGATGGGTTGATCACTTTGTAATCTTCTCGTCTATTTCCTTTTTCGGTACCCTCTCCTTTGCTAAATTTTTAAGTTTTGACTCTAAAATTTATGGTCAAACACATTTGGAACATAGAAAAAGACTAAAAAATATTAGATTTTTTAAAAGCAACGTCACTTAAGTCTGTTGGGAGAAAAAACTCCATATGATTTGAGTCTATTTTCTTAGCTTAGTAGATCTTCATCATATTTATGCCCTTCATGATTTACTAGAAATTCGATCTCTCTTCGTATGTATTTAATAAATAAAAATTTTGTTGACATTCATTAAATATCTACGGTCTTTAAAAGTAACTTTGAGAGGATGATGATATATGTCTCCATCCTTAATCAGCTTGACAACAAGTAGATTCGTTTTTTCCTAGGGTCAATGACGGAACGAAGAATGAAACTTTATGATAACTTTTCCGTAGACGTTTATTTGCATCACATACACAAATGCACGAAAGGATTACCACTAACTAGAGAAGTGTGACTACTTGTTAGGGCCGAATTAATAAAAACACAATAATAAACGTTGAAAAAATATTTAATTACTCAAAAAAATTAACTTTTAAGTTCTTTAATTAATTTACACTATGCCTAATTATTTAGAAAAATAAGATAAACTTATATAACTTATATTATGCCTTAACACTTTATTAAAAGTTAACATCACTTTATCGAAGAATATTGACTAATATAATTCCATTAAAAAGAAACAAAATTACTTTAAACCTAAATCCAAAATTAGTGGACTATTTTGACCTTTTTTTATGTGATTATGAATCAATTTTTTCAAGTTGGTGATAAATATCTTTAAAAATTAAACAAAGTGAATGATTAGATGGCCATTAAAACAGACACTGCATGCAAATGAATATGCCTAGCACGTTATATAAATGGATGTTGACATATAAAACGTTACATGGAGCGATAAGTATTATTTTTTTTAATTAAGAATTTTGAGTTCGGAT
>DF357762.1:208506-229023 GCA_000787875.1 Solanum virginianum
CGGATCTTATCTAATATAAAATTTATTTATTAAAAAGCATGATTTATCTCTTGTATGTGATTTCTCAACTTGAATTCTAATTTAGTTAAATTTTGATATCAATATCAAATATTTGGATGGAAATTATATTATCATATATAGTAGTAGCATTTAGTTTCTTCTTAAAACTTGCTTTGCTTCTACCCTTGTAAGTTTCTTCTGTATGCTTCAGTTTCCTATGTGATTCCTTGCTCTTTTTAGTTAGATGTAAAAAGAAAGACACCTTATTAAATTTAATAACAAATTATCTTGAAGTTTTTCGCTTTTTATTTTATATCCAAAAAGTTAAAGATTTCAAGTTAAGTAGGACATAAGGCGAAGGTGCAAGCAAAGATGCACGAGTCATGTATTTGTATTTGAGCGATGGTGATTGAAATAGAGACTCACTCGCGAGGTACTATGAGATGAGAATACATCACCAAAGCTTAAAGGTATGTTCCACAAGATGGTAATATAGCCCAACTGGCTAATTAAGAATGCACATCTTCAAGAGATGAATGCAACAAAGATGAGAAGCTAAAATCGATATATAGGTATACCAGATATGATTAAAAACAAAGCTATGTCATGTTAGGTGAGATGAAGATAGCGAGACTGAGATGTTTCAGTCATGTAAAGAAGAGGTGCATGGATATGTAAGTATAAAAATGTGAGAGGTTGGCTACCATAGAAATTATAAGAGATAAAAATAGGTCGAAGAAAAACTAGAAAAGGTGAGTATTATTTAGTATCCACATCATTTCTTGTTCTTCAATGTGTATTACTATCGGTCGCATTACAATTTCTCTATATTTATTCTTTTTGAGACGATTCGTCATCAAATAAGTACCCAAAACTTATTTAGAATCACAATTTAAAAAAAAATCGTTTAATTCTAAAATTCTACCTTAATCAAGTACATTCACATGAATTAAAATGAAAAGAATCTACTTTAATTTCACCTAAAATGCAAAAGACAATATTTTAGCATTACAACAAATATTTGAGATATGGAAACAGGAAAAGTTTTCCAAACACACACTACACACACATATATATTTACATCTCAGGCCACATATTAACAAAGATACAGAATGTACCACAAAATACACAATAGAGCAAGTTTGCAAATCATGGCAAAAATCCTTATTTTCCGCAAACAGAACAAAACAAAACAAACTCACAGTTAGATGAATTCGAAACACATAAGTAGCTTGACAGAGTTGTATTTCTCTCCCTTGCGACTGTGGAGTGGTACTGCTCGTATACCTTGTTTTAGTTCTGCAACAGGCAAACAAGTTTGTCCAGCAAAATCATCTTTTTCGGACATATCATACTCATGAACTTCGATTCGAAGTAGAGCCAATTCAGGAACTGTTAATGGGAACTCAAATTCTTCATTCCAAGTTGGTATCCAATTGTCCTCAAGAGTCTTTGTTTTCTTCATTACAACATCAGCAGGAACTCCAGCAATTCCTACCTGCATACACCCAAACCCAAAGTGTATTGAGCGATAATTATCGCAAATACAGAATTTTTAAACGAGTAAATTAACCAAATAATGAAGGTTAAGTATATCCATCTACCCTCGTGTAGAAGTCTGGAGGAGAGTATGCATCGAAGTGTGTGTGTTCGAAGTCATAATACCATCCTTCACCCATAAATACAGTGACCTGCTTAATTCAGGAAGCCTTGGATTATTTGCATCAAAATGATCAACCCAATATAGAATCCAACAAAGCTAGCTAATAAACTAGATCCCCTCAAAGGCTCAAATACCTTCAATGTAGTTTTGATGGGCAAATTTGCTTCAGGATTGAAGACCTCATTGTCGGGACCTGCTTTCAATAATATATCTGGTTTCTTAACATATCCACAACCACCATTGCCTCTGAACATACCATGCATTAACCAAAGTGATCTTCCATAGCCCTGCCACAGAACTTTCGTTTATGCATATTCCTTGGGAAGACTATGACAAACAAATTGATAAAGAAACGATACTGGGAACAAATAAAGTTATATAGTTAAAAATGTGATAGAATATAACTTGGAACAAATAACCCACCATCCAAGAAAATAATCTTTTTAACTACTTTGCTGCTTTTCAGGGGGTGCTTAAGGGGGTACTTGGTGCGGGGCACGCCAAGGGGTAATATTACATAGTCACACGAGCCTTTGAGCTCTCCCTTAATAACTACATATTGTTACTCCTCATCCAAGCTCACTTCCAGACAAATCATTTAAAATATAATAGATCTGAGGCTTCAATTCAAGCAATGACATTTTTAGTGTAATCCCACTAGTGGGGTCCGGGGGGCCCAGGATGTATGAAGATTTTATCTCAACCATTGTGGGGGTAGAGAGGTTATTTCAGATATTGGAGTCACGACACATATGCAAGTGTGAAAAAAGCTTCAGATAAATTCTAATGTGATATGTGTCAAACGCCAAAATGATCATAGGTGTAAACAAGTCCCAGGATTTATATGCATGTTTGGGGGGGATAGGTAACTGGGTTCTGATAGGTATTTATGACTGCTATCCCTTCACCTTCAGAAAACAGAACAAAAATTAACAGTTCACTCATTTCCTCCAAATCAATGTTACATCATGAAGGGAAAGTCACATGTGAATCTTATAATCATGAATGTAATATCAGCAATGGTGTAATCAATAAAAGGGTCACTAAGATCAAACAAAGGCACAGAAGAAAATCAACTTTGGCGTTATATTTTCTCTTACTAAGGCTACCTCTTTTGCTTTAAAGGGATGAAAAGAGAAGATTAACCTGCATATTGAATGCCACCATTTGAGCTCCATGTGTCCATGCAACGAAAGGGTTATAATTGGATGAGTCAACACGTATGCCCTTTGGATATATTCTCAGAATGTTCCTCTGAGTGAACCTGTAAGCATACCATAAATTATGCACAGAGTCTATTAAATGTACATGATATGAATAAATAGGTAAAATCTTAGAAGGCATACACAGGAGTGCTGTAGATCAATCACATGAAACATTATGACCAGTAAATCTGCTATAGTATTCTAGAATTTTGAAGTATCAAATGAGTTGGATTGTGTCACTTGAAACTCCTTCGATCACACATGACAAACAAGAACACCAACAACGACGACGATGACATCTCAATAGCTAGTTGTGGTTGAAAAATCCAGTGTCTATTTTGCTTCATTTGCACTTGTTTCATTCCAATAATCAATAATATGGGTTTCTTTAACACTAGAGGTTCTCACATTTACAATGGGCATACAAATCTCTAAAATGAATAAAAAGATCCTTGTAAATAATGAAGGTTACATAGGTGTACCAGTATGACTAAACCTTAATCTCAACTGGCATTTTTTCAATTTAAAGATCTTTTGTTTCAATGTTATATTTTTATTTATATTTTTTAGCTATGTCCACTTGGATTCCGAGAGATTGTAGGTCATTTGATACATTTCCTTCACATGTAAACTTTGTCTAGCTTCTAACACCTTCGTCATTGAACCTAAACATCTACACTGATTGCTACATTTTAGGCCTCAAGTATAATGGTTTTTAGTTCCGCATGCATATCACAAAGTATACATCAATAAAATGATATACCCCTGGTTATGAACGTACCCCCCTCCTCTCCTTTCATCTGGAAAAAAAACTGTGAAAAAGGCAGAAAGTAAATGCATACTGGGGAAGCAATTGAAGTTATCCACCAGTCTACAACATCTACTGTACTAGATAATATACCTGATAATTTCTTTTCCGTGAGTAACTACAGCCTTTCCAAGTTCTTGCTCACTCAAGCTTAGTCGTCTTACTTTATCAGGATCAACCCTCAACCAATCAGACAGTCCACCTTTCCCCTTTCCAGCATGAATAGCAATTAAACGCTTGTATTCTGGTGCTGCATTTTGCTGCTTGGTGGGATCTCCTTCATCATCATCGTCAGCTTCACCTTCATCAGAGTCATCCTGCTTGGAACAGTGTCAGAATGTGGCAAAAATAGAGTTTGACTGAAGAAACTCTCACACTCAAATGGGTCAAACTAATTGGTGATGCATATCATTACACCTTATCATTGTATCTGGCTTTAATGTCTGAAACTTCCCTACCCCAAGCTTCTGTATCATCTTGATCTGTTCCTTTTGTTGTGTCTTTTTCCTTAAGTACCTTCGCCTGGAGGTATTCTTTGGGTGGCTTAGTTGATATCAGAACACGTCTTTTCAGTGATTCTGGGGATGGAAACTCTTTCAAGCATGAATCGGGAGAAAACAGCATATCTCCAAATGTTTGAGTGATCATCTATTATTTTGCCACAAAAGCATTATTAGGATCAATATAGGTCGTATCATATCCAGAACATGAACATACACACCTCCGCTGTTTTTGCCTGAAGATCTGTAGTAAGATGATCTTCAAGTGTTACTACCACAGGATACTCAGATGCAGAAAAAGCATGTTCCTTGATAGACCTCAAACATTTGATGAGCGAA
Organism: Solanum virginianum; assembly: GCA_000787875.1. Classification (NCBI taxonomy): domain Eukaryota; kingdom Viridiplantae; phylum Streptophyta; class Magnoliopsida; order Solanales; family Solanaceae; genus Solanum; species Solanum virginianum. Next base: position 213,022 of record DF357762.1, read on the forward strand.
ACTGGAGTGGTCAATGTCCTGTATGAAAAAGAGTACACTTACAAACTACAATAAGAATGAAAAAGTACAAGAACAATAGAGAGAGCTCAGTAATGGAGAAATGTCTTTTGGTGTCATGAAATTTAAATTCCAATGCTAGACTAGTAGAAACATGACACAGCAAAATCTGAATAGCATCAACGACATACCCTCCATGAAGAACTTCTACATCATCTTTAGCAGAATTTGGCCATATATCCAATTCAATTACTCTTACACCTCTGTTCAGGGCCTGTATTATGGGGACGTCACTGCAATCACTGCTCAGCTGATTCCCAGTTAAATAAGAATTGTGGCCTGTGCATATGAAGTAATGAGACAACGGCGCGTTCATATCATGGTGAACCTGTTAAAAAAATGAAAGGAGAATCTTACTGAAAAGAATACATCAAAATGCTAAGTACTAATTTATGAAATTAAATAAAAAAGTTACTCCAATTGGATCATCTGTGGTTACATTCTTTTAACTAAGAACATGTCCATAACATATGGATTCCTTTCCCTAGCAACTTAAGAATGATATAAGCAGGCTCACTTACTAAAAACCTTCACAAAGTGAACCAAAAGCTAAAAAGTATTTGATATACTCAATTCAACAGGAGAAGCACCTTACAATCAAAGCTAAAAGCTTTTCAATTCAAACCCCTGTATTTGTGTTAAATTTTTTATTTACTACTATTTATGAAATATCTATTCAGAATTCAATAAACAAAAAGAACTGTAATCTAGAACCCATAAACTAAAACTTATACACAAGTCAATAAGTTATATAACAAGAAACCTCTTTAGGTCCTTATAAAATGCATCTTGTAAACAAATCATGTTCATAAAAGGATATCAAAACCAAAAAAGGTTTAAACACAAAGAATTTGACACTTGGATGCATTTTAGTATGAAAGAAAATGTACTCAACTGAAAATGTTCTCTGTCAATGATATTTTTTACCTAATTTTAGATCAATTTCAAAATGCTTAGTCATACATATAACTAAGGCTGCCTTGGCTGAGCCAGCCACATCCTTCGTGGGAAATTTATATGGTGTACTTAGCTATTATGAGTATATATTCAATTTGGAAAGGTTTTTTGGGAACAACATTTTCTGCTGTATCAAACACACATACAAAATCTCGAATTACAGAACAAAAGCAAGCAAATCAAAACAAAAATTGAGAATTCAGCAACAGTATCTTACGCCAAGCTTAGAATTAAGCGGAGGATTAATATCAGCAAACAAATATTTAAAAAACGCATCCAGATGAAGCCCTTTCCGATGAAAAATATTAAGGATCTTAAGGTCATGAAGATTATTCATAATAGCATGAGCATCCTCCAAAGTTGCGTTTTCCTCCTTTTGAACCTCAATTAAAAACCGCTGTAGATTCTCGGCGCTCATCACTCCGTTATCGGAGTACCGATTGAACAAATTCTTCACATCCGCCGGAGCCTCGGCAGCGACCACCCGGAACCGCCGCCGGAAACAGAAACAGACTCTGTACGTCTGCTTCGACATTATTATTAGGAGGAAAACGGAAAACGGGAAATGGAAAACGGAAAACGGGAAATGGAAAACGGAGAGGATGATTTGTAGAGAAGAGAAATGATATTTATTTATTCTGTGAACGGTGAATTATAACGGTTTTTCCTTATTATTTTGCTTATGAAGAAGGGAAGGTATAAGAATAAAAGATTTTTTAGGATTTGTTCGGTGATTTTCAGGTAAAAAGATAATATTATTTTAAAATTATTTAAATATAATTGTTTTCTAATTTTAAAAGATAATTTAAATTATTTAATATAAAATTTAACAAAGAAAAATAAATTACTAATTTTGTGGTCTCATATTAAATTTATGTCAAGTATATCGAGGTGAAAAATTGAAATTAAAGTAATGTTAAAAAAGAAAAGGAATTATTTTTTTAAAATAAGCTAAAATAAAAACATATTATTTTTTTTTTAAATAGAGGAAAGAAGTAATAAATATTATAAGAGATGGGATAAGGGCTATGGAGCGCGGAGTAGTTTGTACCTGAATTCGATGAATTTAGTAGATTTTGCTTGAATTATACAAAAGTAAATTATTCCATTATATGTATAAATATTAAATTTAATATTATTTTAAAATTATTTATATATAATTTAAAAAATATTATAAGAGATGGAATAAGGCTTTGGAGTGTGGAGCTAGTAGTTTGTACGTGAGTTTGATGAATCCAGTAGATTTTGCCTAAATTGTATATTATATATAAATAAATTCATTAAATATGTATAAATATTAAATTTTGCACTCAGTTATTATCTCTTAAAATTATTATTGTAAAATTTAAAATTTGCAAACTTAAAATTCTAATTTCACTATTGATTTCATGCAAGAAGTGAAGGATGAGAATCAGAGCTAATAATAGGAGTCGCGATAAAAAATAAGGCATATTGTAAGCATAAAAAATGCAATTAACATAAAAATTATCAAAAAATTTATTTTTCATACTTTTATTTAAATTGAAAAAAATATTTATCAAAAAAGTTTGACTAATTGATGCAAGAATTGGACATATCTTAATTTAATTTAAGATATGTTGGTGATTTCAAGGAGTTAGGACCCATAAGTCCTGTTTGGCTTTATTTGATTGGGGCAGGTTGATAAATGCTTAGAAGTACAATTTCCTAGGGATAATATTTTTTATTAAGAGGCAAAAAATATAGTACATGTATATCCATGTAACAAAATGTATACCCTCCATTTGGATATCTCCAAGTGGATGGTTGAATGGTGATATTATGAGGAAATATTTTTTGTAATCCTAAAAATGCATATATATAATCTAAACAAATAAAACAAAAAAAGGAAATTTTACGCGGATAAACAAACATATACTAGTTAATTAGCTAACATAGCTATAGTTTGAATTAACTATCGCTCGCAGCAAATATCTAGCTGTAATTACAGTTTGAGTTTCGTATAATTCACGCAATATATACAAACGTTGTGCGTAGTTATTCAAAGTTATGCGGAAATCACATTGTACAGCGAAATGTACAAATGTTTTGAATTGTATAGCGATTTATACAAATGTTCTACACGAATTATATTATGCGGAAATCACATTGTACAGCGAAATGTACAAATGTTTTGAATTGTATAGCTATTTATACAAATGTTCTACACGAATTATATATCGAAATATACAAACGTTATACAAAACTGAGGATTGTATAGTGAATTATATAAATGTTACATAACTATAGTCACAAAATGTGATTACCCAAACTATAGGTATCAAACATAATTAAGATATTTTTGAGTGTTTATATATCAAAATTCCTCATAAAAAATAAAAATACGATCGAGTGTAAGGTGACGAGGATGAATGCTTTTTTAGGGTTGGGCAATATTAGACGAAAAGTCAAAATAAGGACAAAGTAAATCAAATTTGAGAGGTACGAAGACATTATATCTTTGAAAATTAATTAAAGTTAAATGCGTTTAATCGACTAATAAAGAAATAAAAACTTAAATAACCCAATTACTCATGGAATTATATCATTATTTTCCTTTTATTTTAGTAACTACAATATGCCAAATAAGTTAATATCATTTTCTATATGTAAAATTAGCAACCTCTGGAAAACCTAAGTATTATAGCTAATAGTGATACTAATAGAGATGCTAATATTGTGTTTACTAATCATAATTTATTATATAAAAAATATACACATGAAAAATGAAGCATGTATTATGTGATTTTATGTTGCTATCTTTGATTGATATGTTTGATTTGCTTAAAACCAAAAAGTCATACAAGTTTAAAGAGTCAATTTAATAGGTAATTAATAGCTATTTAATTACCAATAATATGTGGAGATTTGGTACAAATTAACCACACATAATATATAGCCCACCTTTTAATTTTTTGGTGTACTTGACTAGTGGTACAGTTTCTTATGACGAGATCAATCGAGAAAATCTATATGCATTTTGAACTTAAAATTTTTCATTTTAGAAGATCACATGCTCAAACGAATTGAAAAAAATAAAATTATTCCTTGGAATTTCTTGCAAACGAATTGAACAAATGAAATACTTTTAAAACAATTTTTGCTTAGGAATAAGGAAAGGTATAATGATTTTGGTTGTTAACTTGTTACCAATTCAAAAAAGTAAACTATTAAAAATATTAGAATAATTTAACTTATTATAAGAGATTACTTGTCATTATTCTAGGAAACAATCTCTCTACTTCTATGAGGTAGTGGTAAGGTTTGCGTATATTCTATCATCCCCAGACCCCACTTGCGGAATTTTACTGGGTATGTTATTGTTGTTGTTGTTATCATTATTTTGAATTATCATTTAATTTTTGACATATCGAATTATATGAGAGGCTATATTTAAATATCGAAAATTTTCAAAGAAAGAAGAAGATCTATTATAGCAATTTGAAATGAATGCCTAATTTAGAGGCCCATTTATTCATAAGAAAGAAAATGCCCAACTTATAAGTTTAGGATTCTAACATATAAAAGCCCAAGGGAAATACTCAATCAAAGTTTGAATTGGCCCATGAATTTTTAAAATTTTAATTTGTGATATGTTAAAATAATATAATAACATAAATAATCGAAAAACATGGTTAAGCTCGTAAAAAATTAAAATTTCTAATATGATATTAATGCAAATCAATATCTTTAATTTTCATATAATAAAAGAATCATTACTTCTAAAAAAATATATTACTATCACATATTGCAATTTTTCTTCTAAAAAGGAATAATCAGTAAACTAATTAGTACTTTAGTACTATGATAAAAGTATTACTTCATCATGAATAAAAATAAAATATTTTCAAATTGCGAAATAATAAAATATGATATTTTGAGACATGATAAAATTATGATGGCCACTGATAAGTGAAGATATACAATTTGGCTATGTACTTTTAAAATAAATTTTAAATAATAATCACTTGCGTGACGCTACCAGATAGCAAATATGCAATATTATGACTTATTTTTTGAGTTACTCTCAATTTTTTTATTTTTATGGATGAAAAAAATATTAAGTACGTATTATTCATTTATTAAAGAATGATGAAGGTCAACAATGTTAACTAAAGAATTTAACACATAATTTATGTAAGATCAGTTAGACGACCCCTGAACGTTGGGCATTGAGCTTGTATGTTTAGGGCATACAATCAGATGCTTAGGGAGCAAGTCTCACAGAACTAAGCCTCATACATGAGTCTTAGAGCGTTTTGCTAGACCCGCCCCGGAGCAAGCCCAAGGAGAGTCGATGCATTACCTTTTAAAACACTGGCTCAAAGTTTAAACACCATGATCAGAAACAAATTGAGGTTTTAATCAAAGTTATTAGGATTGTTAAAAATCGATTGTATCAATAATTTGAATTAAAAAAAGTATACATTATTTATTGTTATCGAGTTATCGAGTTAACGATTTAAAAATGGTCTAAATTTATATGACTAAAAAGTTATTGATTTTCTTACCAACTTGACCAATTTATTTATTATATGACAAGTTTTTACTATATAACATTTCAAACATATCTAAAATTCAAATCAACGCCATTTTTATAGAGAAATTTGATTGTACATGAATAGCAAGGATCTAGAAGTCTCGATACTGACTCATCAAATCTAATAATTTTTGTTCAAACTATATATGTGTGTGTGTGATTCAATTACTATTATAGATGTAGCATTAACCTAAATTACTATAAAAATTCATAAACTTTATATTTTGAATTCGTTCCGATATATAAAAATACACTTCTTTAACTCTAAAAGAAGACATTATGGTTGGTAGAATGGGGCACCCAATTCTTCCGCGTAGCATAACTTCTCCGTGTGTAATTCGTGTACATACATCGATGTCATTATTCTTCGTTTAAATAAACTTTTTTTATTTAATTTTAACTTTTCCCATTTATATAACAAGACAAGAAAAGGATATTCCAACAAAGACAAATTAAAGTGACTGATTAATTAACATGAGATGATTAATTATCGACATTTGGATTATTGTCTGAGTGTTAAAATTTATATTAAGATTTTTCTTGTGTTATGTGGTTGAAATTCCCCCAAGTAACAATCCCTAGGTAACACTCAAAAATCTTTATTGGGGCCTAGGTGTTTCTAACTTTTAATCAAATATATTGATGTTAAGGTTTTGGTGGAAGTTGTTCGACCTATGGCAGAATTAGAATTTTCTTTAAAAAATTTAAGTTTTTAAGAAATAGACAGACGAATTAATTAAAGAGAGTATAATATATATTATATATAAATTAAAAAATTATTTTTATTATAAATAAATAATATAATTTTTTGCTAAAATAAATTAATTGAATGAACCCTTAAATACTATGTGGCTCCGCCGCTGACATCAATAAGCTAAGGTCTCTATCATATAGTTGAGATATTATGAGGAAAAAAACACACTTGTTTCAATGAAATTCAAATGTAGAATATTGTATTTTGTATCAGAAGTGTCTATTATAAGCAATTTATTATGTGTGTAAGTAATTAAAATATGTTACAAATCGATTGTTCAGATAAAAGTTACTTAAAATTTAAGAGGTCATCGATGTATAACTTCACAATAGTATAAGTGTCTGTTTGGATTAACTTATTTTTGGTGTTTTAAAGTAATTTTAAAGTATTTGAACAAAGTTTAAAAGTGCATATAAGCACTTATTTTTAAGGTAAAATAATAAAAATAAGTCAAAAATCAATCCAAACGGGCTCTAAGGTTGCACTAATTAGTGACTTATTATACAAAAACACAGAGTTAAATTTTCTTTTTTGAAAATCTTTTATATATAAATATATATATTTTTCGTGTAAATATATATTTATATACAACTTTGGTATACCCAATGTTGAGGAGAAATGATTAGACAACACTTAACACAATTTAGCTTACGAAGGACATGATTTTATATAGGAAATTATGAGAATATGGATAAAATAGAAGGTTAATATTCAATTGATCATTGTCTCACTTTTCTTTACTTACTATTTAATCATAGATTACTCTTATAATTTCTTGTCCTATATTTCATCACTATCAGTTGTTTCTTTTTCTTCGATTCTCATAGTATTTTATTATAGTTATTGGTTCTTTTTTTCTTTGGTCTGTTTAATTTTTCATGTTTTATATATTATTTTTCCACGACTTTTCATTTTTCATCAAATTGCTTGATTTTTTTTAATGGACTATCTATTGAACATAGTTTTTCTACCTCTCAAGTTAAAAGTGAAGTCAATAAATAATCTACATCTAAGGAGGTCAAAATCATCCTATATTCGAGAAATACGTCACTAACAATTCTTGAATCATAAAAAATTTCAATAAAAAAGAAACAAGAGAGAAATAGATTTATACTCACATTATTTATGAATAAAATTGTGTTTATTAAAAAAAAAAAAAACTCCCTTGTTATTATCCAAAATATTCTCTTTGCCTTTAAGTTAAAATAACTACTTTACATAAAGTGCTCCTATGTTGGATCAACTTTTGGATATACACAAAGAGAATAAATAAAAAAACAAACACTAATGTCACATGCATTCTAAAAGACTAATAATACTTTTTTATAGTCCTTTTTTCCAACAAAAAAAAAATATTAAAATTGTGTCATTGCTTTTGTCATCAACACAAATGTCACAAGAATCACACTAAATCAAGATCATGGATTAGTTGACAAAAAACAAGATGGAAAAAGAAGATAAATATCTCATTTTTCATGGAGTTGTACATATATTAAATTTGTGAGCTATGTATTAATAATATAAATATTATTTACATAATTAAGAATACATTTATAGGTAAAATCTTGATAAATATTAATTGGTGAATCGTAAATAACATATGATACTCACTAATATTAATATGAATAATATGAAAATAAGAAAGAATGAATCTGAATGATCGTTCATTCAACTGATTAAATTAAAAATAACAGACGGATGTATATTATGTGTATGATCATATATATATCAACACTAGAAAAATCGTGAGGTTGAATTACGTACATATATTAAATTTGTGACATATGTATTAACAATGTAAAAACTATTTACATAATTAAGAACACACCTACAAGTAAAATCCTGATAAATATTAATTGATGAATCGTAAATAACATGTGATTTTCCCTGATACTAATACTAATGTATATAGTAGGAAAAATATGGAAGAATAAATCTAAATAGTTGTTCACTTATCTAATTAAATTAAAAATAACAGGAGGATACATAATATATGTGTGGACATGTACAATAAATATATAATTTCTATATATCAACTAGAAAAAGTATAACGATAAATTTGTTCGACTATTCCTGTTAAAATCCCAAAAATATTTACATTGTTAATTTTCATGTTTTCCCCTCTATTATAATGTAATAAAATATGGTTTAATTTAAACAGCATGATTAATGATATTAAACTAACAAATGTCAATCGTTTCATGCCTTTGGAGAACCTTAACTAGGAGGTTTTTTTGGTGTGGGGTGGATGGTTTTTTTTTTTTTAAAAAAAATTACTTTCTCTGTTTCAATTTAGATAACATTGTTCGAATTTTAAAAATTAATTTCTTTTTTGTTAATTTAAATACAAAATTTTAATTTATACATTTAAAAGTTACATAAAATTACTTTATTTATAACTATAATTATAATTTAAAATAATTAAAAATCATATAAGAAAATTAAGACCAATTTTTGAGTAAGAGTGATAAAATCAAATTCGAGCCGTTTAAATTAGATAGATATATATTGACTTAGGAAAAATATTATTAAAATATTTTCTAATTTGATATATTATATATAGTCATAGTAAAAAAAATAAGTTTATTAGATATTAAAAATTTATAAAAAAACATAATTAAACAATTTTAAAACTTAACAAAAATTAGACGAGTTGAATTATGACTCACATTTTAGCCCATTACAGTTTACGTAACTTTTGATCAGATCTATAACTTATCGTTTACTAACTTAACTCATTTTGACCTGTCCAAATTTAATCTAACTCATCTATTTGTCTATGATGTTTTTTTCTAAAAGAAAGACAATCAATCAATTTTTTTTATAAAAAAAAGAATCATGTCAATCTGAATGGTTTTTTTTTTTCTTTTTCTTTTTTAGCATTTCCTTTTTATTGAAGATTTCTATATTTTGATTTTCAAAATGTGTGAAAAGCAAAAAAGACCTAGGTGGCATATATAGTTGAAGTTTTTCAAAAGTTGGGTCTATATATATTATGAAAAATAAGTTTTGATAAGTTTCTGGAAAGTCTGGGTTACGTAGCCCTTTCCTATTTTCTCAGTCAACATGATTGGGAAAAAAAATTAAATTATGCAAAAGCCAATAAAAATCATAATCTTTATTTTGGAAAACCAACATGTAACACGTGGCAATTTGTGGTTGGAGTTGGAGTTGGCGGGTTAAAATTATTATGATGTTTGATTTGTAATTTAAAAATAAATAACTGATATGTATATAAGTATTACGAAGGAATTTATGTATTATTCTAATTAAAATTATGAAATAATTAATATCCATATAATATGTCCATTGATATTAATAATATGTTTTTTTACCAAAAACTATCCATATAATATAATAAAAAATAGTCAAATGTACCTTTAATTTGTATAAAAAAATAATTTAAAATATACCTTTTTTATTATATACTTTTTGTTCAAATATATCTCCTTATTATATACTTTGATATAAGTTTATTTATATTTTTGACGAAGAGAGTAGAGACACATGATAAGCTCAAAATTAAATATCTCATTTATAATTTTAATTTTTAATTTTCAAATACTTGTTTTTCTTATTTTATTTTATCTATCTTTAAAATCCTTGATATGCAGCATATGCAATTGTTTTCATTCTTACCCCTGTGATATAGATACTATGATTACATTATATTTAAATATCTTGGTTTCAGAGTTTTCTTTTCCTAAATAAAACTACAAATAATGTATATTTATTGAAGACCTTGTATTTAATGTGTTTGATTTTTATGTATCTATTTGATGTGTTGACTATGTAAAATAACTCTTTTGCACTGCCAATAAAGGTTGTGGTGGATTGATAAGTATTTCTTCATTCTTAATCAGAGGTCTTTTGGGTTCAAGTCCTCTTGGGTACGAAGTCGCCTTTGTTAGGTACCTTTTTACGCCCCAATATGGAACTTTTCGATGCGAATCCAAATTTAATCGAGTTTCAATGTGAATATCGGACACCAGATGAAAAACCAAAAAAAAAAAAAAACTCTTTTGCACTACATTAATTAATGATGGGAAAAAAATTGTTAGATTTTCTATATATCCTCATTTGTCAACATCTCATGTTATGTAGACTGTTTTGTACAACTTTCACAATCAAAGGCGTGCTTTGGCTTCCTTAGTAATTAAACTAAATTAAACAATATTTAAATTTTCATTTCTTGTAATGTTTTAATTAAGTCATGAACATATAAGCTATTAGTTTAACTTATTCAAGAGACAACATACCTAATATCTTATTAATTTGATCTTTTAACTGATAATTAAACTTTAAAATTACATATTCTGTATCAACTCGTTTTCACTGTCAGTTGGCCACTTCAATTTATAAAATGATCCTCTAGACGCTTCCAAAATTCGTGTCTTACATCAGCATTAGGTGTCACGAGATACAGTTAAGAACAAATTAGAGTGTTTAATTGCAAGTTGAGATCAAATTAAGATATTTAGATAGACTCTCAAAATTAAAAATGTTTATTTATCGATTAAGATCAAATTTTAATGTTTGTTTATGTATTATGTTGATATATATAAGTCCAATTTTGTTTCTCTGTGTACTATCATCTTTGGTAATGAAAATTTTATTGTCATTTTTTTATATTAGTTTAGTGTGCGTGTTTTGCACGTATATATCGCTTCAATTTTAAAATTCTATATAAATAGTTTTGTTGTTAAATAAATAAAATATTCTTGTAAATAAAATTAAATAAATAGTTAAATGCTATTAGTATAATGCAATAATTTAGTGTATTGTGAAACGACAAAGATGAGAAAATCAACTGATTAAAATTTAATGTAACAAAAAGATTCCTAAAAATAAAAAGAGTAGTTTAATGTTTCTATTTCCAACATAATTTTACCGATTTTTTTCTTAAAATAAATTGTTATCTTACATACTTTTATTAACATAATATTTGATAATTAAAATTTTAGTCAATTATTTACATAGAAGTCCTGAATCAAAAGTGAATTCTAAATATAAAGAAATTATAATACAAAAGTGAATCTTGAAACTAAATAAATAAAAAATTAAACAATAAATTAAAAAATAGTGAAAAACTATCTTATCTAAAAAAAAATCTTTTAATAAAAGACAAAAAATTCAAATAATACTTCTAAGAGTCTTTACATTTTTAATATAGTATTGATAGATAGATAGATAATTAATTATTTTAAACGAAATAATAAAATACTAAAAGGTCAAATTAAAAAAAAAAAAAAAGAGACTAGAGGAAATATTATTTAGAAAAGTTTCCTCCTTCCAGAAGTAATTAATTGTCTTCTAGAAGGCTCTAAAATATGTCAACATGTAATAGAAATTTCTTTGTTATTTCCTATTAGTAAAGACGTAAAAGTCTTATTTTGCTTTCTATATTTGCCTAATTATTATCTTATTATTTACGTATGTCATATGATACTTTTAAAATACATTTGTCTTTAATTGTTAAAAATTCTCAACTACTCCAAAAAAAAAAAAAAGAAGAAATGCAATTCATATTTGAAATTTATGATACTTAGGTAAAGATATGACTTTTAATCAAAAGCTTTCATTTAAAAAAAAATGTGAATTTTTGATGAACGTTATCGTGGAAATTTGCAACATCGATAGAAAATTTATCATGAAATTTAATTCTTTTCCTCTAAAAGACAAGTTTAATTCCTTTCCCCCGTGAAAAATAGTTATACATTGAAAATCTTTTGTTCAAATTAGGGCCGTTTAAAATTCAGTCGAAACTGATTATTCAAACAAAAAAAAATTATTGATTTAATAAGTTGTTGGCTTAGTAGTTTTGGTAACGGTTTAAATTTCTTAACGGGTCAATCGATAATTCGATAATAAATTAAATAATTATATTTGTACTATTTGATGAATATATAAAGTCTTTGATAGTTTCATATTTTTACTTTTTGCTGTCTCAAATTCTCAATTATTTTACAATGTGATAGTGTTTACTTTTGAGCAAAATACAATTCGTCACTCATCTATATGGTTCATTTAAAATGTCACTTTATTTCTAAGTAATTTTTTATAAAAAAATTTGTTCAAATATCAATGATTAAACCAATGATCAAATCGATAATGATAAATAATTGAATCTTTTCCCAAATATATATGTAGTGACCAAATAATTTCTGACAGCTATATCCTTTTACCAAACATTAGCAAATTCCAAATGTGGGTACATTAAAAAAAATGAAAACATAAATTTTGTTTATTCAAAACAAAAATAACAACATACCCAGTGTAATCCCACAAGTGGGGTCTGGGGAGGGTAGGATGTACGCAGACCTTACCACTACCTAAGTAGAGAGGCTGTTTCCTGGGAAATTTTGTTTATTCAAACTAAACCAAATTTTTGCATGTGAACACATGGTGTCATTCAAATTCCAAGACAAAAATTAATATTGCGATTTGTAATTAATCTAGTTAATTAATTAAGAATAAACTATTCACCATTCATCATAAGTTTTGAATAAAGACAAATTTCAGTTGGTCAAGATTCATTAGAACTAGGTTAGGTACATTGCCCAGATAGATCAATTTAATTTTGTGATAATTAAAACAATAAAATTCCCTAATCATAGGCACATACTATGTTAATTTTACATATTTATTATATATAAAATTTCTTGTGTGTTGGGAGTTACTTTATTAAAGGACAAAATAAATGATTAATTTTTTTTTCTTTTTTTCTAAAACTATGAAATGGAACTTAAAAGAATATATATTCATCGGCATTTTAAGCAAATCATATATCGAAATAATGAAAGGAGGAAGTATGAGCTTTGTAAGAATGATTTCATAATTCAATTGTTAAAACGTCTTTTGAATTATTGTATATTTCATAAAATAAAATAATCTTAAAATTTAAACGTATTAAGTTGGTAATAATTTCCGATTATATATATATATAGGTTTGAAATTAATTCACAATTTGTCAACAGCTATCAGTATTACTACACTTATAATCATCTTAAGTAAAGTTGTGCAATTTTTATACAATAAATTGACTTTTGAATAAATAATTACAAAATAGCTACGTATAGTTTTATAGAGTTTATATTTGAATTTAAAACATTTCTGTCACAAAATAAACTAAGTAGCGGTTGAGATCTTGTTGATATATAATTATGAGTTTATGACTTTATTTCTTAGTCAACAAGCATTCAACTTAATTTTGACCTTTAAAAAAAAGTTAAAATTGGTGCTAATTTATTATCTAATGACTAATCTTACTTATTGGAGATTCTAGCATCTATGCAAATATTGAATATTAGAAAGAAAAAAAATAAAAAGCAATATTAAAATGTGTGATTATTTCTTTTAGGGTACAATTAATACTGACAGAGTCAAAATTTTACTAAAAGAATTAATTTAAAATATATATATTGTATCTTAGATTTACTAATTTTTGCCCAATAATTTCTAACTTGTTTATCATATTGATTGGCTATCAGATCAACATATTTAAAAGCCGATAACCTATAAATCAAATCATTTTGCATAATAATCCACCTTAACATTAATGCGTGTGATTTTTTTTATTGGGTATAACTACAACAATTCATTTTTAAATAGAAATCATATATGACAAAACAAAAGAGATATGTTGGGTATATAAATAAATAGAACGTACCTACTAGTAATGCATTTTAAAGTCGTGCAAGTCTAGGCCCAAAATAGACAATATCACTAGCGGATTGGGCTGTTACAGATGGTATCAAAGCCACTCCTGTGTCTATCGTGTCAATGCGGGCCAGAGTTTAACTGAGTTTAGGCAAATCTTCGTAAGGTAGGGCAAACCCCAGCAAAGACGCGGAGTCCACAGAGGGAGTACATGCAAGAACATATCTTTAGATAGAAGTTCCACATCTGTAAATTACAGAAGAAATGCTAGATATATAAGCAAATTGACCTTACCTACTAGTGACGGATTTTAACGCCTTGCAGAACTCAACCCAAAGCAAACAATATCACCAGTGCGCTAGACCCTTATAATAACTTACAGTGATGGAGTCAAATATTATTAAGTGAATTTAAAATATACAAAAATAAATATATAAGCCAAGAAATAATCAACATTTTTAATATATTTAAAAAAATATTTTATTTTTATATACTATGAAATGTTAGCACCTTCTATGGTCCATAGTACAAGAGCAACCAATTTCCTTCTTTTAATGACTTCTCTTAAAATAATAATTGGAGATTCACTAAGAGTCTAAGAGTGGGTAATTAAATCTAATATTCAGAGGGTAATTATTAGTTGTGAGGAAATTAAATAAATAGAGAATAATAAAAGTTATTATAGGGTTAATATAAAAAGAAATGAAAATAGTATTCAAACTTGTGATGCTACAAATAAAATTATTGATTTTTCTTCAAATTGAGTTTTTTTTTTTTCCCTAAAAGTCAAAATAAAAAGCTTCCAGAAAGAATCGTAGCAAATTTTGTTTAGAATTTTAGAAATTAATTAATGCAAAAATGACACGTTTAAAATGTCAAAGTCATACTTCCTCTGATCACTTTCACTTCATGTCGATGTTTCATTTTTCAAGATTAACTTGACTAACTACAAAACTTATAAATTGAAGTAACTAAATTTAATGTTTGAAATATAAAATTTAGATGGTTGAAAATCATACGAAAAATATTATAAGTTGTTATCTTTCTCATATTAATATGATGAAAACTTATATCTTAAAATATTGATCAAAGTTCATATAGTTTGACCTGAATAAGTGAAGTAGCGATAAGTAAAAATGAACGGAGAAATTATTTTATAGGCGGAGTTAAAGAATTTAATTTATACAATTGAACTTAGAATCATGATGTCAAATATTAATGACTAAATTTTGAACTTGATATTTATAAACTATTTAATAAATTTTTAATATAAATTTATTATTTAAATAAAAAATTATTAAATTCGATTGAATTTGTATCTGAACTTTATCTCCGTTACTCTATTTCCAAGAAACCTAGATATATAAAAAATGTTTGAATATTTAATTAAGATTTTATGCTTCAACTTGCTGTGATTCCATTTTTCTCTGAACATTTAAGTTTGAATATATTATAGTTTTATAATTATAAATTTAAACTTAATATTAATTATAGTTTTAGGGATCGTTTGGTGTGAAGGATAAATATAACTTATCTCAGGATAAAATTATAGTGATCTTTAAATTATTATTTGGTTGGTCAATACGGGATAACTTATCCCGGGGCTAATAAATAGTACCGGGATAAGTTATCCATTCTATTTGGTGGTATACTAATTTCGGGATAACTTATCCGCCGGGATAACTTATCCCGGGGCTAATAAATAGTACCGGGATAAGTTATCCATTCTATTTGGTGGTATACTAATTTCGGGATAACTTATCCGCCGGGATAACTTATCCCGGAATAAAAAGGGATAAATGACAAGAAAATCCTTTTAAACTTCTTTTATATCTCACTTTATATATTTATATTATTTTTAATATAATATATATATTAACGTTATAACCTTCCCTCCTTATTTTTATGATACTTCTTCGTATATTTCTATTGAAAAATTACACTATATGATATAATTTTTATTGACTAATTCTTATATTTTTTATATTTTAATTTTTCATAAATCCTTTTTTACTTT